>JACXVO010031934.1:1399836-1415549 GCA_015501135.1 Hapalochlaena maculosa
ATGTGGCTGGTAGACAAACTACTTACCACACGACCACGCCTGCACCTCACTCCTGCACCTAGTGTTGTTTAAATATCTATTGCAAATCATAATCCCAAGAATGGGAACTTAATCAAAATTGTCTTGCATATTTGCTTCATTGTATAGCTTTAAGATAAACAGTATTCTTAGCTTTGCCTTTTGGTGTTATGATGAAAAGATAATTAGGTTCTTAAATCTTCACCAACATATAATTAACCATGTGAAAAGATAGGATCTGCTGAATTCATTCCAACAACTTTTAATCATTCTTTAGTATTTATTGGTAGTCATGGCAAAGCTGAGTTTGATAACTTTTAACATTCAAATAGCAAATCTGTTGGTTTCAATCTATTGGTTTCCATGATATTGTTATTTCTAGGACATGAGGGACATCATATTTTTGAGGGTAAGATTTTCCTGTAATTTCATAACTGTATACAACTACAAACCACTATAAATATTGGTGCATCTTAGCTGAATTTATTTCATTGCTGCCAATGAATTAAACTTACTACACTGATGAGGCTCCAGGAATATTGTTCAAAGGTTGCTTAATTAGATGGTAGTAATGTTCCTCAACTTTAGTTGTATAGGGGTTGTGCAGGAGGGGTCATGTGGTAAGTAGTTTGTCTACCAGCCACATGGTCCCGGATTCAGTCCCACTGCGTGACACTTTGGGCAAGTGTCTTCTACTATAGCCCCGGGCCGACCAAAGCCTTGTGAATGGATTTGGCAGATGGAAACTGGAAGAAGCCCGTCGTATATATATCATCATCATCATCATTTAGTGTCCGTTGTCCATGCAGGCATGGGCTAGGCGTTTTCGACTGGGGCTGGTTGGCTGGTGGGCCACACCGAGCACCTGTCTAGTTTGGCATGATTTCTACAGTTGGATGCCCTTCCTAACACCGACCAATCTGAGAGTGTGGGGGTGATTTTGCATGACACAGGGAATTTTGGTGATTTTACGTGCCACCTACATGCATGCCAGTTGCGCGGCACTAACACAGGCTCACTGTTTCTGTGTCTGTATTTGTCCTTCCACTATCGCTTGACAACTGATGCTGGTGTGTTTGTGTCTTTGTCACTTAGCAGTTCAGCAAAAGGGACCGATGAAATAAGTACTGGGCTTCCAAAAAAGTATAAGTTCTGGGGTTGATGTGTTCGACTAAAGGTAGTACTCCAGCATGGCTGCAGTCAAATGACTAAAACATGTAAAAGAAAAGAATAAAAGAATAAAGGATCACAAGTCTATCATGTTTCTCACAGCTCTGAATAAGGTCACTCAAAATTGTATTTATTAAGGTAAGGTAACTGTTGAAGTGATATGTTTCTGTGTCGTTGAGTACATTCTTGTACGGTATTGCTCATATCACAGCGGTTTGAATGCCTTCAGCAATTAAATAGGTTTGTGAAACATTTCCACTTTCTTGAAATCATTGTGCTTTCTTTCATCTAGTTTCTTTGAAAAGGACCATCTATATATCTTCAACATTTTGGGGGTTTAAACTCAGCACACACTTTCTTGTTGCAACAATGTGTGAATGTGTGTTCTGTACTTTGTTTTAGTCATATCCATAAGCATTCACATGGATATTTGGTTTGCTTCATCACCATGCTTTCTTGGGATATCTTGGAGAAATACTTTCTGCAGTAGATTTGAGGTAACCAATGAAAACTGGTAAATGGGAAGTGTATGAAAACCTGTTTGTGTGTCTAATAATGTTTTCTTTCTGGATCCTTGCATGAGAGTATTAAGAAGATAAAGTTTCTTGGCATTCTATTCTAACAATTCATATTGTAGGTCTTCATTTTCAGCGATGAATAGAATAAAAACTTCATTACAGGGAAATCTTGAGAGGATGTCATTTGACTGTCAAACAATGACTTGATATGCATTCATTCAATCCAACTGATATGAAAAAAAAAGTTAACCAAAAGCATTATTAGGTGAAAAATGATCACGAAATTTCTTTCAGAACTGATTTCATTCCAATCCTCCTCTGTCAACCGAATCGCACCATCAACTATATTCCCCATTTGCAAATCAACACTACCGGTACTCTCATCAGAGCTGCTTTCTAAGATGCAATGAACAGTTTATGTAAATTAATGTTCTACTTCATTTTAATCATACAAGCAGATTCAGTATCAAAATCCCTTGAAACTGACCTAGTTGCATAATACTGATTTTTGCTTTCATATATTTTTATATATAAGATGATGAAAGCAACATATTATTATATTCATTTCTACTCTAGACACAAGGCCCAAAATTTTTTGGGGGAGGAGACCAGTTGATTAAACCATCTTGTGTACATGACTGGTACTTAATTTATTGACCCCCCTCCCCAGAAGGATGAAAAGCAAAGTCATTTCAGTGGAATTTGAACTCAGAACATTAAGACAGCTGAAATACCTATAAGCATTTTGCCCGGTGTTCTAACGTTTTTGTCAGCTTGCTACCTTGCAATATATTATAATATTATAAGCAATATATTAAAATTGGGATCAGCAGTAATAGGGGAATGTATAAACTAAGGTGTCTTTCCTTGATTTACTAAAATAAATACTTCAAAACACACAAATCATAAACTCTACTCTTGCCATGTGCTTTGTTTGTACCAATAGTTTAAAAAATTTTGTTTTAACCCACTCCTCATTCACTGATAGAATATATGTTCAATTACATGGCTAGTATCTGGTTAGATATTTTATAGCTGTATTGGTGTGAGTTTAAGAAAAGTAATTATATTTCTCTAGAATCTCTAGTGATCCTGTTGAAATGCCACATTAAGCTTTGGTTGGACACGACAAGTAGCCAATCAAACACTTTACTTAAAGCCATGCTTAGTATATTAAACTTTGGGACTCTTACTGTTGGGTTAACTTTCTATTTACATTCAGCTGTGTAGGATTGCTTCTTTTAAGGCCTAGGAGGTAGTGACTTTAATATCATTTAGATAATATTTTTTCAGTTCTTTAACATTCAGATTTCTCTGTCAAATCTAATGCTTCATTATTAACATTCTTTTAAATTAATTAAGCATTATCTTGTTGCATTGAAATGTTGATAATGTGACTTTATTTTTAGAGTGCTATTGTAGAGTAAGTGTGAGTTCAAACTGGATTGCCAGTTTGAAAATAGAATATTTTGGCCAGATATGTTCAGTTTAAATACTAAAGGGTTAAATTAGTAGCTGACCATAATTTCTGACTTTTATCTTCCAAAAGTTACTTCTTCAATTTGACAGGATCCTATTGGTGCAATTATTTGTTAACTAGGAGTTCCAAGAAGGATCAAATTTAATTATAATTCTTATAGATGAGGAATCTAAAAGAAAAAATTCTATTGCAATCGTAAAATCACAATAACAGACAGTTAATTGTTTATCTGGTAATATAATGATGCTGGAAAAGTTTGTTGCAAAGGCTATGTTATTGGTATGATATAAACTGCTTCCCTGAAGTTAAGAAATTAATGATGTAATGGTAATTTTCCTCTTGTATACTTAAATGTGAATAAGATGGGTGTGTGTATGACAGTGTGTATATGTAAGTGTTACTAAACAGTGATCTATGTTGATTTATTTGTGTGTGTATGTTTATATATTTATATATACTAGCAGAAAGACTCCCAGCTCCCTCCACCCGGCAGTTTTCTGCTAGACACTTGATAATATTTTCACATTTGGCCTCCTGTTCTAATAATTTTTATATCTTACATCTAATTATTTCTTTGTATAATAGTGCTCACTTGTTAAGTAAATATTACTTTCCTTGTTTTATCACAGTCATAATCTCTCTTTTTTAAACAAACCCTATGGTAGTCTAACATAGGAGGGAGGAGCCATTTGTCAAATTTTACCTTCCCCTCAGAGCAACATAGAACTTTCAATTCAGCAGTTCATCTCTGAACTTTACAGTGTGTGTGTGTGTGTGTGTGTGTGTGTGTAACATTACAAACGGTGCATGAAATAAACATGAAATGAAAAAAATTGTATAAATAAAAAGGCATTGCTACAGATGCATATGGCCCTGACCTTATTGCCTCATAACCTCCAAAAAATGGATACTTTTTAACAAAACTTTCTACAGATACTGCTTAGATGTGGTTTTAGAGTATATAGAGATATCTGGAGAATAATTTTACAGTGGGAGGGGGTTTGGAAAATTCACACTATTTAACATTTTTCCTTCATAACTTTCAGGAAAATGGTTATCTTTTAATAAACGTTTATACAAATCCTTTTCAAACAGCATAGATTATGATTATAAAGAAACTTGTGGGGAGAATTTAGGGTGGACACTCCCCACACACTTCCTTTTTTTTATTTTTTAGACTACAGCCTTTGAAATGATGGAGTGGGTAGCTGGGACATCTTTACATGTAACAGTGAAAATGGAGTGTAGTTTGGGCTGTGCTGGAAACAACAGCAAAACCTCTCTTGAATTGTTTACCTTTTTTGTTAGAAATATTTACAATTTTTGTTGTTGCCAAAATGGATCCTACCATGGTTTTTATGTTAAAAAAGAAAATGGCCAGAATTGGTCCAGATATTACTGTGAGGCTTAGAGCATTCCAAACAGCCATAGCAACAAAATCACTTCTGAAGTGTTTTTACAAAAATTATACTGGTATGTTCCACTCAATAAATAGTGTTTTTCCAAGTTTTCCAAATAGTGAATTAAAACTTAAAATGAAACCATTGAAACAGATAGTGAGAGATTTGCAAAGGAAAAAGGGATACTCTGCAGTGAATGCAACAAAGATTTGCAAAAGAAAAAGGGATACTCTGCAGTGAATGCAACAAATATTTAAATTTGAGAAATTGGAGTTCAAAAGTCCAGTAAAGTTCAGAAACCAAAATTAGATGGAATTTCTTGAAGCATGAATTAAAAAAAAATTCTAAATGGTCAAGCCAGTAATAATTGCTTTCTTTCAGTACTTTTAGTAACTGTTACATACCTAATCATTAAGCAGTTTCTCCATTATGATATAGATGTAAATTAATCCTTTCAGATTTTATCCTGGAATAAATTCCAACTGATTGGCTAAGGTATTTTGCTTCCAGGTAAGTTATTAATTACCTTTTAATTCATCCTTTTTTTCTCCGTAGTTTTTATTTCATTTTTTTTTTATAATTAAAATGCTAACCTCAATCCACAACCATTTCATAAAGTTGGTTTGATTTTCAGATATACTTCCTTTATTGTAAAGTTTAGGAAAAATACAAGGACTGTGACTATGTTGTTATACTGTATCAAATGATATCTTGTATTTGACATAACTACTGTCATCTGTGATATTGCTGTAAAGATATTGCTGCAGTCGTTCATTATTGTAATCGAGATAGTTGTTGCTATGCAAATACATTTTGTTCCAATTTGGTGAATTGATTGACTTGTGAAAGCAAACTATAAAAGTGTACTTTAATAAGGGAATGTCTGCTGTCAGAGAAGCACTGATTTACATTGTAACATGAGAATTACAGACATCATTTAACTCTAGTACACAAATGCTGCCTCAGTTGGGAATAATTAGTGAACAGAATTCTATCAACTTTACATATATAAAGTTGATGTCCAGAGAGAGGGAGAAAAAGAAAAAACATATTAAAATGATAATGAAGCCTAATATAAAAAAAAGCTGCAGTCTTTAAAAAATTGATTTTCAAACTTTACTAATTCAAATTTGAGATTTGTTAATGTAATTCTAGTAGTGTTCAACTTAAGTAGTGCTGGGTTAGCAGATCTCTCCACCTCTTTTTCTCCTGTTAGTTTATGTAGTTAACCTCATTTTCCACGTTTTATTGATTGATTTCTACATGAACAGTGGATGTTACATCAGATTTATTTAAAAAGGAAACTATCTCCAGCCTATTAAAACATTTGTTATTCAGTATTGGAGCTAATGACTTAAGAAATAAATAGGTTATATTTTTGTGAAGTTGTTTAAATAGGCTAAAACTTATTTTCCAATAATGTGTAAATGAAGTACTAAGCAGAACTGAGAATATGCATTAAGCCTCCCATAGAATGCTAAATCCTGACTAATATTGTGTTGGCATTGAATCCACTTTGGCATCAATGATATTTATGAAAAAAAAAAATGGAAAAGAAAAAAATATTCATTCAGGTATTTTATAGTGAGTCCATCTTTTTAGTGATGTACTATATAAGGTTCAAAGTAAAAGTTAGCTATGTATTAATTTCTATTATTCTTCCAAGAACAACGGATACTGTTGTCTATCATCTTCTGCAGGTGAACAATTGGGAAAAACATAAGCTTTATGGTAATGATTTAGAGTTTCAATACAAGATAAAAGTTTTTTTTACACTACTCATATTAATATGAATTCATAATCACAATAAAAGTAAACTAATGGATTTCTATTCATTTTACAACTGGCAATAATGAATAAGTTCTGTAACTGAAATAGTAACTTATTCTTCCTTTTCATACAGAATTTTTTGTAGCTTTTGCCTCTTTTGAATCATTCTTAAACACAAGATTTTTATAACTTCAGGCAGTGTTTCTGAGTTATAGTTCCATCTATATTATGTCACTGAGTAATGGAAGCTGTTTCTATTGTTAAAATCTTATAGAAAATAAGTCACAGCAAGTGTTTTCAGTTGCTCATGACTATTTTATTATTGAACTATACTGTATACAGAAGCACGGAAAAGTAACTTTAAGATAGACTAAACGATTTAGGTTTCATTTATTCAGTGCTTTTCTCTCTTTCTTTCCGTTTTAAATATAGATTTTAAAACCTTGCTTCTTTCTTGGGGGTAAACATGTATCTATATTTCTATCGTCCATGTATTTATTTTTATTTAAACTTTTTATTTCTTTATGTAAAGGCATTTATCATTTATAGAACACTTTGTAACTTATTTACTCTGGAACTGTATCTGTAAAGGAGAAATATACACTTGCTATTCTTTTGTTTTCCATTCTTCCATTCCTTGTTTTCTCTTTCACTCTTTCCTATTAGAACTACAATAATATTATTCGAAGTAGGTTATCTTTAGATCTGTTGAAATTCTGAGATGCCTTCCTTTAATTTTGTACATTTTTGTAAATTTGGTTATATTCCAATTTATCTTGTTTAGTAGTCTTGTGTGCTATCTTCATAATTACTGATTTCTATATTCAAGCAGCTACTTTGGGAAATGGGTTTCTAAATGCTTTGGAATCTGCTCTATGAGTATATCCATTACTTTAGAAATCTAGTACCAATAATTTATAAAGTAGTTACTAACATTTATACATAACTACTTAAAAAGTTTATCTTTCACCTACCTTTTTGCCAACATTTTATGATATAAATAATCGATAAAGGAGTTCATAAATGAACTCCTTTTATTGATTCTTTAAATCTTTCTATTTTAAATTCTTAATCTATACTGAGTAGAATTTACGTAAGACTTTTATTGATATTGTAGTTGACCTTTTTTATACTGTGTTGTGATTTGTTTAAATTGTCGAGTAGTTTTTTAAAAATTATTTTATTTATTGCTGTTGTGGAATGATAGGTGCGAAGCAAGTGAAGTCAACAATGTTTTGATTCCTAGTTACAGATTCACTTATCTTATGTGACAAATATCCTTCAAGAAGAACAATTATATGAGCTCATTTTTCTTTCACATATAAAAAAGTGTCCTTGTGTGTATACAGAAAAAAAAAAAAAAAAAAAAAAGCATCTTATGTTGAAATCATATGTGAACTGCTAACCAGTTGGTAGAGTTTCTAAAGTACTATCTCCTGCAGATGATAAATACTTATTCCACAGTTATTTTCTCTGAAAGGCTACATCAACTCTTTACAACCTCAATTCATCTTCCCCCATTCTTAAAATTTGTTATATTATTATTCACTACTTTATCTTTTGCTTTTTCAGTCATTTGACTGTGGCCATCGGGGTGGGGTGGGGGGTGTTTTGGCAATCATTTAGTCAAATGAATAGGCCCCAATACCTTTTCCCATTAAAAAAAAAAAAGGCCTGCTACTTATTCTATGAACCTCTTTGGCCAAACCACTAGGTTACAGTGATGTAAATGCATCAATACTGCTTATTAAGCAGTGATAGAAGACGAACACAGATACAAAGACACACACATACACATACATCACAACAGACAATTGTAGTCTGGCCAGCTCCTGTTAAACAGTTCAACCCATGTTAGCATGGAAAATGGGCATTAAATGATAAATGATATTTACATAGAAGTTTCTTTCAGTTTCTACCAAATTTACTCAAGGATTTGGTTGGCCTGAGGCTACTGTAGAAGACACTTGTCCAAAGAACCACGCAGTGGGATGGAACCTAGAACCATGTAGTTGGGAAGCATGCTTCTTACCACACAACATCTGTGCCTATATTGAAAAAAAAAAAAATAACTATTGGCTTCTGTTTAATTATCTTCGTTTTTCATCACTTGATATGTGTTTTTTTTTAGCACTTAGTTTACAAGATTTTGTCTTGTTTCATTTAGTTTTGGGTATGTTTAACATATTTTAATATCCTCATAAATTATAGTTTTATTGAGCTAGTAGGAATCAACTTTTAACAACAGTTACATATCATTGTCACTCCTATCTTTGTTAGCATCATCTTCATTTAAGTCACTTCATTGTATACAGGTTCTATTTTGTGACATTTAGCTCTTATTTGAAAAGTGTAGTATTATAGGTATCATGTTGAAAATTTATCTACATTGTTGATGTAGATATAGTTAATGTAATGTCTCTTGCATGTGTCATATGTAACAAGTCCAGGGTTTTTCTTGACACTCTCCCTTCTCAAACTCTCATCTATTTAAGTTATAAAGGTTACTAAGAAAAGGCTAAGAATCTTTTGCGGATCATTGTAATCAACTTAACTGTTGGAAAGTAATAATCTTTGGGCATCACTCATGCTTTCATTACCCTTTTCTTGCACCCCCTTATTTTTCTCTGTAAGCCACTCTTACATAAATGTCAAAATTAGTTTTGATAAATAGCTTATTTTCCAAGTAAAATTGATGTTGGTTTTACTACAGCAAGCTGTTTGATTTAGTCATAAAATCCATAAATGCATTATAATCAATATATAGTTGTCTCCATTACTTAACTGTTACTGTTCATGCAAATGGTGTCTCTTATTTATTCTCTAAACAATTCTACTTCAGCAGGTATGGTGAAGTCTGTACTTCACGGATGTGGATGTATTAAGTACAAAACATGTCAAGAGTTGCCCCTCATACATGCTGAAATAATTAAAATATCAGTCATTGGTTAATATTCTGCCGTCACTATATAATTATATTTCACTTCAATGTCTGCTGCGTTAAATATGCTAACACCATTTTAATCAAGTAAACTGGGAGAAGTTGTCTTTCTTGCCTAAGGACATATAGTAGGGAACCAGTGAGGGGGATGCTGTATAATTGTGTGACCTGTTTGGTGTTGCACCTAAATCTCCTATCATATTAAATGAGGACACTTTTTATAATGTTGTCTTCCATAGCCCTAAAAGATTGGACAGTCATGGCTGGGATGCATTTTATTCTATGTTGGCTCAATTAGTGTTAACCAAGGTCTGCACAACAAGCATAATAGCTGTTTTTAAAATTTGAAATCATAAATATTTTTGTAATGATCCAGTAAGGTGGCCTCAGTATTAGTTAATGAGAGAGCCATTACATAGTAGTTCATCTTGTTAGAATTAGCTGGCAAATTGCCCTAAAATCACACCTGATTAGTTTAGAAAAGGAAGGACACATTGGACAATTGAGTCAGAAATGCACTATGCCTGAATGTAATACATGTTAATCCAGTGCTGATGGAATTAAACAACAAAAACTGCAACCACACAAAATGCACACACATACACACATGTAGTGCATAGGCATAGTTGTGTTATGAAGTTTGCCTTGTAACCACATGGCTTCAACTTTGATCTGACTACATGATATTTTGGACATGTGCCTTGTATTATGTCTCTCTGATGACCAATACTTTGAGTGAATTTTGTAGATGGAAGTTGTGTAGAAGTCTATCATGTGTGAGTATGCATCTTTGTGTTTGTTCATTTACTGTTTGACAAATGATGTCAGTTTGTTTACTTTTTGGTCAATGAATAATGCTGTTAGTTTGTTCAACTATTCTCTTCAAGAGGGCACTCCATCATGGCTAAAGCCCAATGACTGAATCAAGTAAAAGAAAATGAGAATATATACACATTCATATATAAAAACTCTCAGCCATTTGGACAGCTTTCAGTAAGTTGTATTCCTGTGATTAAAAAAAAAAATTAATATAAAGGTTGTTCGTTAAGCTATTTCAACTCCAGTCAAAAACCTATATCATTAACTTTTAATGTAACCTTGAAATCAAAAATAAAATAAAAAAAATTTAACTTCATTTGTAAATTTCAAACAATACAAAAGGGCAAAATGAAGTTTTGCTAAAAATTTTGTATTGAATGAACTCTTTCCCCATACTCTCTTAACATAGCTGTTCCATTGAAATAGGCCATCTCTTGACTGTTGATTTTTGGTTCCTAATAGATATTAAACATTTTTTATGACATTTTTTATTAAGAAAAATAGAAAAATACGTATTGTGGCAACATTTGGCAATTTTCATAATTAAAGTAGAAAGTATTCCTCAAGTTGTTTTTTTTTATATTTCAGCATAAATATGTAAATAATTTCCTTTTTAATTACTCTTTTTAGCTTACTCTTAGAAATATATATGTTATGATTTCTACTTCTGTCTTTCGTGTTATCATGAGGATGATAGAAAGTGGCAAGTTGACAGTCATTAGCATGCCGGACAAAATGCTTAGCAGCATTTTGTCCATCTTTGTCTTTTATATTCAAATTCCGCTTAGGTTGCCTTTGCTTTTCATCCTTTCGGGTCACTTAAATAAATATCAATGGAACCCTGAAGTTGATTTAATTGACTTAACTACTCCTCTGAACTTGATAGCCTTGTGCCAAAATTCGAAGTCGTTATTAGGATGATAGATGACAGAATTCCTATAGCATCAACAAAATAAAAAATGGTATTTGCTCTAGCTCTTTATGATTTGGGTTCAGATATCACTGAAGTCCTCATTGTATTTCATCTTTTTGGTATTGGTAAAACATAGTACTAGTCAAATACTGAGGTCAATTGTATTGGTTAACTCTTGCCCTTAAAATTTCTAACCTCAATTAGGAGTCACTATCATAATAATAGTTATTGTGATATGAAGGCTCATAGTCCAGTGGCTAGCACATCAGACCAACAGTCACGAGGTAGTGAATTTGATACCCAGACTTGGCTATGTGTCATGTTCATGAGCAAGATACTTTGATATCAATTGCTCCACACCCTATGATGATGAGGATGATGACGCTGCCGCTGACAATGATGACAAATATCTGTAGGTGTTTGTTTGGCAAGTAAAAAAGAAATAATGGTTGTCCCAAAATATTGCATGTTATTATTTTATTGTCCTCCTTTGAAATCTGCATCCGTTTAAAATAAACATACCAAATTCTTCAGTTACAAAATCAAGTTATATGATAGAAAAAAGGGGTAAGAAAGAATGTAAAAAGAAAAATAGGGAAAAAAGAAAAAAAGTACGAGTTTCATGCAAGTTTCTGCTGCACCACCTTTGATGTGCTTGAGGCATGTGCAATATTATGTTCTTTCTTTTTGTGGAGTTTGGAGGAGTTTAGATCTCTTTTGATATACTGTCCCAATTTTGTATAGAGGTTTAGCTTCTTGTTTCATTAATGTGCATGGTAATCACACAACACAATCAACATATAACTAGTTTGTTTATTCCAGTAACATAAGAATTTGGAGTTTTGAAGCTGATGAACTGTTTGAATTCATTCTCAGCACCAGTTTGATTTTTGATCTCCTCCTCCCAAAGGAAACCAAAGTACTTGAAAAAGTGGTACTTGTTAGGAAAAAGGTCTGAAGAATAAACTGGGTGATGGAGAAATTCGTAGCCAAACTTCATCAACTTTTGGAGCGTCTTTAATGAAACATGTGGTTGAGCATTGTCATAAAGAATAATTGGCTCTTTTCTGTTGACCATTGTCTGGGATGGAGAAGTAACAGTTTTTCATTCGTTTTGGCAGTATATTTCTGCAGTAATGGTTTTTCTGGGTTTTAAGAAGTTATAGTGGATGAACCTAGCAGTACACCACCAAACAGTCACCATAACCTTCTTTTTGAAGAGCTCAACCACCGTGAAGAACATTTTTTTTTATTGTTGTACAGAATCTACTGTTCATCACAACTTACAACACAGTCAAAAAATGGATTAGCCTGATTACGAAGAAGAAGCAATGAGCAAATTTCATATCTGCTAACTCTTTTGATTCAAATAGTGTGATACTAATTTGTCGAGCTCTTTTATTTTCCAGCTAACTTGAAAATCTGTTGCCAGTTCTCGTATGGTTTTACATGGATCTTTCACAATGATGGTCTTTAATTAGCTGTTATCGATGACAGATGGGTATCTATTATGCTCATGATCTTCAAGGCTCAGGTCTCCACTGCGAAATCATTAAAACCATTTTAAACCTCACCACACACTGGTCATTTCATTGCCAGACATTTCATTGATATGAGCAGTTTCAGTTGATCCACATCCTTTTTTGAAGTTGCATAGCAAAATTGCTTGAATATCACACTTTGACAGTTTCATTTCAGATGACTGTAACAATGTTGGTTTAGGGAAGTCCCATGTCTGTGTTATCAGACAAAAAAAAAATAAAAAAAAAAGTTTAAAACAAAATTCAAAACTCTGCAAAGATCTGTTATAAATTCTTCATAGTTCAAAAAATTTCTTTTTACTCAACATGATAGATGGTCATTGTATAGGGTGTGTTTTGTATGAGATGATTGTTTTATATGAGCTATTCTATTGGATTGACAATCTTGTGTAGGATGTGGGGTCTTCCTAGCAGAGCTACTTTTGAGACAATGAATAGTGTTGTGAGGTTTCTTTTCATATTTTTTCTTATCATTATTATTGTAATGAATTGACAGAATCATTAGAGCTTTTTTACCTGCTTTTATAGCAGATTGATGTAAATTATTTATCTCACACCTCTTTTTTCATGCTATTTAAAAAAAAAAAACGAACGCATTATTTATCAGATGACCCCAATGTGTTCACCCCAAGTGCAACCCTGAATGAGTAGACCTATGACCATCATGTTCCTTTTTTCAGGCATAAGATGCACTAGACTATATTAGTCATTGTGTCTTTTTCAGACACTTGGGCATGACTTTAGAATGATTTGGTTGCTATTTTGAACTTGGTAAATGATCAAGTAGAAACTTCCTTGTCCTACCCCACATAGAGCTGCATTTGTTCTGCTTCGTCTAGTTTCTTATTTAGAGTGCCTCAAAATTCATTGGCATGTACCTTTGAATTCTGATTTGAAATTTCATTCATGGAGGCGATGGCAAGTGATCAAGACCTTTGGTGATTCACTGTGCAAAATGAAATTATAGTTGTGTGGATGGTACCGGTGATATGTAAAAGGCACCCACTTCATTCTCAAAATGGTTACACCAGGAAGGGTTTAAAGCTCAAGAAACTAGGAACTGGCACAGCTTACCAGCTCCAATCAAACCATCTAACTCATGTCAGCATGGAAAACAGATGTTAAATGATGATAATGACGACACTTCACAAATTATTCACCTTATTTTTCATCCTCCTGGTTGACAATATGGTAACTAAAATATAGTTACTGAAGATAAAACATTTTTCATAGATCCAGATAAGTAGGAATCATATTGGGAACAATTTAGGCCCAATGTGATAAAAACAGTTTACTACTACTTTTACAATTTTGCAATATTAATAGTAGTAGATTCATTAGTTGGTAGAATATTTTCTTTCTTTCAGGCATCATCATCATTATTAATGTCTGTTGTCCATAGGTTGAATGGTTTGATCAGAACTGACAAGCTGGAGAGGTGTACTAGACTTCAGTCTGATTTGGTTTGTAGAGTTTGGTGAAAATATGAGCAGACTTAGTGCATTGTTTGATGATGTTGGGACACAATCAGAATCAGTTGTCTAATTGATGATTAGTGGATGTATGGAGAAGACCAGTTGTCTTGTGGAGTTAATATGACTGAAGAGCGTGTCTGTCTGCATGCTCATGTTCAGACACACACATACACACATTCTCTTTCTCTCTCTCTCAGTTTTATATATTAAGATTACTAAGTCATTTTGACAGTATCACTTGCCATTTTTCTCAACAAATAATTGATGAGCTCTGTTTTTGACAATTAGTGTTCAATGTCTGTAGCAGAATATTTTATTAAAAGAATGTCATTGTCTCTTTCTATTTGCTGCTGGCTATTTTTTCCCCCTTGGGTGTGCATTTTATTACTTTCAACACTCGTTTTTTAGTTTCTTTTGTGTACTGACATATTCTTTTATTTCCACTACTAGTAATTTTGAGATTTGATTTCCTTTGTTAAAAGCTAGCTTGTTTTTCTTTAGTTTGACTGATTAGATTTCCATATTTAGAATTTTGATACGAAAGAAATCAAATATCCAGTTAGATTGTACTTTTCAAAACTTAATGTATAACAATTTTAACCACATTACTTTTTGTGAAGTCAGTTCTTCATTTTTCATATCTTTCTCCTCCCCCATACACAACATTATGCCTTAATATTAAAATAAACAAAAAATGACCTTGTAGATGGGTGCCCAGTTCTTCAGTTTGAGTGGTTCCTCTCGATCAAAAGGTCTCTGAATAAAGGTTAAGGATTATGAATGAAATATCCATGTTTCCAGAGGTGAATTATTTTAACCCCTCAAAATATCCCTCAACTCTTACTTCAAATCAGGGATGCAAATATTGTCAGCCACTAAGGGACAAGCTCAACTGGCTAAGGTCAAGCAACAGAATATTTGCTGTCACCCATCTTTTACACCAAGACTAAATAAACATGTACCTGATAATACTTTCAATCAGTTAACATCAGAAACCATGAGAGCAACTGCCTGGTACTGCATCAAGACATTATTATTATTGTTATTATTATTACTATCATTATTGAAAGAGCAGTGAATGCCATCAAAGTGACACTGGGGTAAAATATTCAAAGCCCAGTATGCCCATCATGACTACCCGTCTGATAAGGGTACATCAGGCACATGCATCACAACCACATGTGTGTGACATGGTGACCTCATATCAAAATAAACAGGGCATGACCTTGCAGGTGGGGCCCAGTTAGAATTTTTTCTGGTTGAATTGTTTAAGGATGTTGACAGAAATGCCTGTTTCCAAAGGTGATTATTTTGCAGTATTCAGTTATAGTCCCTTACACTCTAATTCAAATCCCACCAAAGTTGACTGCTTTTCATCTTTCCAGGATCAATAAAATGAGGAGCTGACATAGTTGAATTTTCCCAGCTTCCAAAATTTCTGGTTGTGTGTCTACATAAGAAATCATTATTATTGCTATGAAAAGTAGCTGAGCAATATCTGTTTGTATGGAAAAAGCATTTAATTTAACCATCAAACTATTTCGTTTACGCAATTATTGATTCTTTTTGAAATAGCTGTTTCTACAGAAACTTCCATTTTATAGAATATATTTTAGTGTGCAATTTTTTTGTTTTTCCTTAGTTTTTTTTTGTTAAATATTTTCTTTT
>JACXVO010032190.1:439150-450012 GCA_015501135.1 Hapalochlaena maculosa
TATACCACAACCCAAACCCAAAGCAAATACCAAACAGAACCAATGGAACGTAATATTTGCACTCAAGAGCGACAAAAATATTATTATAAAAGAGGCGGATAAAGGTCACTCAATTGTAATTATGGATATTGTCAATTATAAAACTACAATAATATCCACCCTGCAAGACCCTACTTATTACGAAACACTAACTAACTGCAGGCAATGCAAAACTATCAACAAACTAAAAACACTCATTAACAAATGCCAGAGTAATTTAACAAACTATTAAAGGGATTACCTAATTCGATTTGACTGTAAAATCACCTTTTTCTATAGTCTCCCTAAAATTCACAAGAACCAAACCATTAAGGAGGCCTGCAAGTAATCTAACTCAATCTACATAAACATCGAACATCCCACTGACCATAAATTCAAACCCATTGTAGCAGGCCCAAGCTGTGAAACTCACAGACTAAGTAATGTTTTGGATAAACTATTGAAACCTCTTCTTAAGCATATACCAAGCTTGTACGAGATGACCTGGACCCACTGAATCACCTACCAAAAGCTATCGGCAACAATACATTATCGCATCATTTGATGTAATTAATCTATACTCAAATATACCACACAACTATGGACTGGGAGCAATCAACTACTGGCTGTTTGTGTGCCCGTGTTTGTCTCCACCCCGAGTTGAAAAAGACAAGACAAAAGTGAAATGCAAAGGGCTCGGATAATTTCTCTTTGCAGTGGCAGAAGTATTGAGAGTTAAATGGCTATAGCAATCTCGGCAGAGATACAATCTTTCTGTATTCTAATCTTCATCAAGGATTCTAACAAGTTCGACTATGTCGGCTTAAGTACAAAAGGGGAGAAGAAATTTTCTCCTTGAATGTCAATTATTCTTTCCATATGGGAAACGAGATCACGAAATTTGAAATTAATGCCAGAGGGATGAAAACACGTCTATTTTGGGAAGACATGAAAATTTTATTTGTTTTTCTTTGTGACCCAGAGCCCAAATGCCTGGTTGTGAGAAGGCATACACTTCTCAGCAACAAAATCCGCAATGTTAGCAGCAAAAGAAATAACTGTTCAGCTATTTACTTACAAGATCTCAAAACAGGAGCAACAAACCTTATCAGTTTGTATCACTGGGCGATAAACCATCATTATACCCCAACAGTGACAAGTGTCAAAGTAGAGATATAAATATTGAATTCAAATATGATATCGCTGGGATTTTGAAAGGTAAAACATAGAGAATGTGTCACACAAGTAATAAATCCGGAAAAAAGTAGAAGATTCCTGAGGAAATATAGTTAACTTTGATCTGTCATTTAAAACCTTCATTCAGGATTTGCGTTTTATTCAAATGACACTATTAAAATCATCGAAGAGCTGGCATTCAGTGAAAAGGTAGAAACTAGTTACGAGTAAGTATAGTATCTCCTCCACAACGCCAAAGAAGACAAAGACTTAGAAACGACGTTTAAAACGGTAAAAGGAAAACATATTTTGTGTAGATTAATCAAACATATTTAATCGAGAACAATTCGCAACATGCAAGATACCAAACCTCGGGTAGTAGTCATCCACCTTTGCTCTCCCTCTCACATCATACTTTGGGTAAATTTTCCTGATACTTAAAAGCATAGTATTTTCTTGCATCTTCAAGAATAGGCAGCTGGATAACACTATTATAGGGAAGCATCCCTTTTGGTAACAACTGTTGACACGTTGAAGTGTATTTCTGCTGTGAAATGTCTTCTTGCATATATTCCTCTAAACAAAAGACATAGACTCAAATGAGATTAGAAATCAAGTGAATTTCTAAACGATCATGTAATGCCTTTGATATTCACCTATAATAACAATAGTTCATTAAACATATATACAACATATCCTACTACTGTAAAGGTAACTTAGGAAGAAAGAGTAAAAAAGTGGAGAGCGCATATTTGCTGTCTGCTCTCTAATCTTGGTTCCTCTTTTTAGTAAGATATTATATAAAATATTTTCGTAAGCTAGTGAAAATGTTTTTATCAATCGGAAATTTAGTTTCTGATCAAATAACCACAATCTCCACTGTATATTTTATCAGCATTATGAATAAACATATTACTGGGCTGCAAACCGATTTTTTGTCATATTCAAAACATCAGAAGGTCATATGGGAAATTAACAGATGAAAATATTCAATGAAATTTGGTACTGTTTACAATGGCGAAGTTATCTGAGACAAATTTGTTTCCTGATACAATCGTTTAATGAGATAAAGTAAACATAAGTAACTGGAAAATCAAATAAAAAGCAGTAATAAATTTTAAACTGTTTACGAATACGATTGTTTGGAGTGTAGATCTGAAACTATACAAAACTTGCTGTTTAAAATTAAACTTTAAATTTCATGACTTGATGTTTTAGATGGATAGCTTAAATGTAACTGTTATATATTCTAACAACGATATAGGTAATGGACTGTCAATAATCTAAAGGACACAGGGAAACCAAGTGAGGGATCATTGGTGTGAATTCAGTTATGATCATAGTGGCACTGTGATGGTGGTATTTAACAAGCAGTGGATGTATTATCTCTAATCTGAATGAAAATATGCATGAGATATATTGTTAAGTTGCAGTGGCTAAATTGAGTTAAAGTATGTTTGAGAACAAATCAAAGGAAACGCATTCTTGTGCATTCTGCCTTTGAATTACGACAAGGTAAAGCCACCTTCTTCCCACACTGAAACTCTTAAAGTATTTCTATAATTGTCATTAAATCCCCAAATAACATCAAAATATGTAACAACTCCATGGTTAGCAGAATCATTTCAGACATTACTTTCAGTCAACTGACAAAATATAATCAATATGAAACGATATCTAAAACTGAGGCCACGACGTTAAACAGAATTCAGGAAACTCTAAAATGCATCTGTGGGTAACTGATTTCATGCTTCGATGCGAAAAAATATACTGATCACAAAATAATGAAGTGGTATCAGAATCAAGCAATATTGATTTCTATTTTGAGTGACCAAAGCTAACGGAAGGACATCGTGATGCAGCGGTATTTATACTTTCTCCCAAATGAAGAAGCTCCTACATGGTTACTCGACCTGTTAGGAATAGCTATGAACAATCCCATAAATCCCTAAGAACCAACTTCTGAGACAATGTAAAACGTCGTATGCATAAAGGATTGAGTAGGTTAAGTCTACGGCGTCTGATCCATGTTTGATCTATGATGACTGTTTCTGAACTCCATCGGTTACGATGAAGAGGGTCCCAGCTCATACAACCAATGGATAAGGTTGCTCGTGAAATCAATGTGCAAGTGGCTGGGCAATTCTCAAACATATGTACGACGCTTAAAGTAGTTCTCGGAGAAAATCAACGTGACACAGTGTATAACAAGACTGGCCTTTGGAAATATAGATTCGACATAACAAGGAAGTAAAAGTAAGAGTAATACTGGTACAATATAATCAGGAAGTAGGTGGGGGTGAACTCTGCTGAATATTTTCAGAATACAGCAGGGTTCGCCACTATTCCATGCCGAAGCCCTTAGGTATTTTCGCTCAATAAATACTCACAATGCTCGGTCAGGAATCGAAACTGCAATCCTAGGAACGCGTGTCCGCTGCCCTAACGACTGGGCCATTGCGCATCCATTCGATGATGACTAACCTAATGCTAAACAATAACAAGCAATGAACTAAAACGCTTGGTTTCCTTCCTCAACCAAACACCGGTTTCGATCTACAGGAAGGAAAATTTACATTTACTCTAATAATGGCAGATATTGGAGTTACTAGTCTTATTTAGATAGACTCTATACGCTACTGAGTAAAGATATGAAGTTGATTGGTTTGACACTGCTGTATTACAGGTAGTATTTCATGAACTTCAAAATACGAGACACTAAAATAGATTTTATAACGCACCACTTGTACCTCACTACTGTTTATGTTTGTTCAGTAATGTTACACAACAAAATATTGATTCTTTCAGACGGTTGTCATTATTCCAACCCCTGCAGGCATCTTTATACATTAATGAAGAACGATGAGTCACAATATTTATCAGTTGTTCAGCAACAAATTGAACGAAGTATCCTAGCAATATATGAAAATACAGTGGAATTGCATTTGATTATTAATATACCTTTAAGAAGGTTCGTTTTCACGTGATATTACAATAAAGTTACTTTATGGTGGTTGAATTCAGTCATAAGGACGTTTATGGTTCAAACTATAATAGGTAAATGTGCAGAAAATATCTCACATATTTCGTCCACTATTCATATTACGTTACCCTCTCATTCTATGATGCTTATTTACTGTTAGGTGAAGGGAAGTAGTAACTTTAATGTATCTGGTTAGGTATACCACTAGATGATTAAAACAAACAATAAACGAATTATACTCATTAGCAGATCGAGTTAAACAGTTTTAATTAGATAAAATAATCAAAACGAAATCACAGTATCAGTTTTGCAAAAACCCAATTCCTACTATTTTGTGTATAGACTATCTCAGTCATTATATATTTTCAGCTTATATTTTAAGTGGTTGAAATAAATGTACGACTATAGAGTTGTTGCAGTTTCAATTGTGAAATTTGCGATTGACAAAATAACAGAGAAATATCAAATATATTTAGGATATAGTATTATCTTATACTAGTATAAAGACTATCTTCCGATTATATTTTCACATTTGATTCCCATTTCTAACGTCTTTAAAAATATTTTACTTTGGGTTATTTCTTTGTATAATGTGTGTGTTGTGTGTTGATCTTTTTCGCCTTTGTCTGACTGTAAGGGCCGGTTTCCCGGTCTCATGGCGTACAGGTTACCACCCTGACAGGACGCCAGTCCATCGCAGGTGAGCTACTAGATGCACCTGGAGAGAGAAGAGTGAGAGAAAGTTGTGGCGGGAGAGTACAGCAAGGTTTGCTACCACCCCTTACCGGAGCCGCGTAGAGCTAAGGTGCTTTTTCGCTCAATAAACACACGCAATGCCCGGTCTGGGATTCGAAATCGCGATCCAACGGCCGCGAATCTGCTACCCTAACCACTGGGCCATTGCGCCTCCACTTTGTATAATAATGCTCACTTGCTTCGTAAGTATTGCTTTCATTACTTTATCACAGTCTTAGTTTCCTTTTTAAACTAATATCACGGTACTCCAACAATAGAGCGGGTGGGTAGTTTGCCAAATTTTACCTTCTTTTCATTCAACATACAGATTTCAATTAAGTAGTTAATCTGTATGTTTTAAAGTGAGATAGGCAGATAGATAGAGATAGAGAGATAGAAAGAGAGGGAGAGAACGAGGGAGATAGATAGATAAATAGATAGATAGATAGACAGAGTACACCGCAGCAATGAATGAAATAAACATGAAATGAAAAAACCGTGTAAGTAAAACGGCATTACTACAGATGTATACGCTTCCGAATTTGTTGCCTCATGACATCCATAAATATTGATATTTTGTAACAAAATTTTCTACAGATAACTTTTGGAATTGACTTTGAAGTATACAGATATTTATGGGAAAGAATATTTGCGAGTTGGTGGAGAGAGGAGTTTCAGGAAGTTCACATGAGCTGACTCTTTTCCTCCCAGCTTTCGGGAAAATTGGTATCTTCTACAGAAAGTTTATACAAATCCCTTTCAACCGAAACAGATAACGTTTATGATTAAAAAAAATTATGGGGAAACTTTTTTCGACGATTTTACTCATTTTTTTCAACGACAGCCTTCGAAATGATGTAGTTGAAGTGTGTGTGTGTGTGGGGGGGCATCTTTGTATGAAAAAAGTTTGAAAAATCATTTTTTTTACCAATTTTGTTTTGTTTTTCAAAACCATAGGAAGAATATTTTCGGTAAAAAAAAATTTAAAGTGTTAATATTTTCAGAAGGAAAGTGAGTGATTTAAGAGCTATTTGGCTGTTGTATCTAGTATATCTAAAGGCAACCCTCCTCTTTTCTTTATCAGTCTCGCATATACTGACGTTCTTCAATATACTTTCATCCGAAATACGTTTATATGCCGTAGAAAAGAACATTTAAAAAATTATGCATCTGATTGTTTCTGTTTAGAAATTAAAATACTGGAGAACTGAAGAAAGTCATTGCAGAGATTTATGCACCGTGATTTCAAACAAGAAAGTCATTGCAGAGATCTGTCCACCAATTGCAGAGATCTATCAAACAATTGCAGAGATCTATCAAACAATTGCGAAAATGTACTTGCTTAGCAAGCGATATAACCTTAGACTGTGTACTGAAAAAAAATTCTAGCGTAGTTGTTAAAACTTTATTATTTGTGTCGGAATATATTTTTTGCTTTAAAAACACGACCGGTTCACTTGCAGAAAGAAGTTCACGTTAGTGATGAAACACGAACTTTTGTCGGTACGTGAAGCACATATATAAATATACACATACGCGTGCATACACATACGCATGCCCGCACTTACATACCTGCACACACACATTCATTGCCTTTCATTTGTGTGATTGTGTATCTCTCTGTGTGCGTGAGTCTGTGTGTGTTTTGGTGTGTGTGTGTGTTTCAATGCTGAAGTTGTGAATAAGGTGCAAATTTCGAATACTTATCGAAAATTATTTGTTTTTTTACTCTTCGTCTTCTAATAGTAACTAACAGAATTTGTAGGCCGTTCTCACAACTATCCTTCGTTCCAAAATTCTACTAGTATTTTAAAAAGCTTTCATTCAATAAATAATGTTTTTACGTTACATATTCATTGATAACGATAATAAAGATAAAGCTGGAGTGGGTGATTGCCGCAATGTTGTCTACCACTAGGGAGAATCCTGAGATTATATAAATGAGCAAAAATAAGTCTGAACTGGTGGAGCTACGGGATGAAGATGTGACTCTCTGCCACTCTAGAAGACATTGAGCGAATCCTCTACCCGATGGAAATACCAAGAGAGAGTTTCCTCAAAGTAGTCGTTGAGGGAAGAAAGCCTAATTGTTAATTATATGGAGTAACAAGCCATATGAGGATGCAATGTCTCAAATATAAGCCTCTGCAAATAGAAAATAAAAACAAAAAAAAATTAATTCAGAAAATAATAATGGAATATAGTAGAGACGCGGATAAAATAAAGATGAAGAGAGCGAGTGAGAAAAGTGAAATGGGTGTCAGTTCCAAAAGAAACCAAAAGGGTAAAGCTGATACATACACCGAAAGGCCGGCAGCAGAGCAGCAGATTCCCAGATAAGGTAAGGCCTAGTCTCTACCTAAAAGTGTACAAACGAGCAAACGAGTAGAAACAGAGAAACGAACTTCTACGAAACCATTTTATATATTAGAGTACATTGAAAGCGAGAAAGCGAAGATGAAAATAATACTAGAAGTTTATTACAAGAGTGACCCCTTCGGCTGAGGAATTCTCTAACGACAAATGTGTTTTGTTGGATAGAAGGAGAGGCAATATGGTATTCTTTTACTTGTTTCAGTCATTTGACTACGGCCATGCTGGAGCACCACCTTTAGTCGAACACATCGACCCCAGAACTTATTCTTTGTAAGCCCAGTACTTATTCTATCGGTCTATTTTGCCGAACCGCTAAGTGTCGGGGACATAAACACACCAGCATCGGTTGTCAAGCGATGTTGGGGGGACAAACACAGACACAGAAACACACATTAAGAATATATATATACATATATACGACGGGCTTCTTCCAGTTTCCGTCTACCAAATCCACTCACAAGGCTTTGGTCGGCCCGAGGCTATAGTAGAAGACACTTGCCCAAGGTGCCGTGCAGTGGGACTGAACCCGGGACCATGTGGCTGGTAGTCAAACTACTTACCACACGACCACGCCTGCACCTATATATGAATTATTTACCAATATATAATTTTAATAAGTATAATATTACTAAATAAGACTCTGCCTCCCAGTAATTGACCAGGAGGAGCTGAAAAGATGGAAACAAAATTGTCTTAAAGAACGTTTAAAAAAAGTGAATGAAGAACCTGCCTAAAAGAACATTTAAATATAGCCACTCGACTTTGGTGGTAGTAGTGGGGAATCGCGTGGATGTTAAGCCTCACTTTAAGAAAATTCATACTCTCGTTCATTATATTCTCTTTTTTATCCTTTTTCGATTTCTTTTGTATTTTTTTTATTTTCTCTATATTTTACTGTCATATCTATGTTGGCTTCAGCAGGCAATGAAAAGTTAAATTTTCTTCGAACATTCGAGTCCATTTTGCATCATTTGAATTATATATAGAGGAGTTTTTATTGAGTGTAATTCGTACCTTTTGCGTGAAATACGGTGTATTTTTTCTGCTCTTGTCGTAGGGGGCTGTTAAATGTTGAAAAAATACGAAAGTGTGAGCTTATCGGAGTCTACTTCTTTGGAGGAGGAACCCGTGCGAACGCTTGGGGTGAGAAAGCGAAGATGAATTTTGTAGAATCGGCAAAGGGACAAGTAAAATAAATTTACGTTAAGGAAATTGGTATGCATAAAGACATTATGACGTGGGATGGAAAAGTGCAAACTGAAAAAGAAAATATCAATGACTTCTGAACCTTTTCTGCGATAGAAAGAAGCATATGTATTATGGAGACTAGCGCCATAGAAAAGACATAAATCAATTTTGCAGGAAGAGAAATCTTTGAACAAAATACGTAAATGTGGAACTGTGGAGGTCCGCTTATGAGATGTATTTCCAGGGTAAGGGTAAACGATAAACTACCAGAGGTCGACATAACCTGGCTGGTGGATGCAATCATGTTGGGAGTGGTGGAGGAATTTACCGACCTTCACAACATTCTATACTCCGGAAAAATATTTGGCAATCCAAATCTCACTAGAAACACTTGAGTCATTGATAGAAACCGTTACTATCGTAGAAATAGTGTTAAAGGTCAAGGTGGAAGGCAGAATCCCACAATGATTCAAATGTGCCAGAAAGGGCCACATTAGAGAAAACTGCTCTTCACCACTCGTAAATAATTGTGTAAAAATGAAAGCTGAATCTTCACCACCCGCGGATACCAACGAGAAAGGAGAATCTGAATCAACTAGAGAAGAAAGAAAAATGGCAAAGAATAGGCAGAAGCGCATAGAGAGTCAAGCAAGAAAAAGAAATTCTCCCCACCAAAATAACACCGAAGTCTTCTTTGTCTCCCTTCTCCCTGCATCCTGCATTCCTCTCCGTCCCCCATCTGACAATGAAAAAAATACATATAGACATACAATAATCCCCAAACGTCCACATCCCGTTCATAGAGGAAAGAGACTATGGTCCTTGCTTTCTAATGAAGAATGAAACCTGGTGGATGTAAATCCATGGATGAATGTGAAGAGGGTCGACATTTCTTATTGTGGCACAGTACCTAGGTCCTTGATTTGTGTCATAACTGATCTCAGACATTCTAAGCACTTACGGATAAGTTATGTGTTGGGTTCAACTGGAAATAGATGTCAAACACATCCCAGCATCAGTAAGTTGTTTTCAGATATTACTAGAAAGAATGGATTTGGACAATTCAATTGAACAAAAAAGCTATAACGAAACATAAATGAAACCATTCGAACATGGAGTCAAATGGTATAATTGCATCGCTTATTATTGCCTTATCACTTTATTACATTTTAGGCTGCGTGCAGACAGAGACGTTAGCACGTCGGGCGAAATATTTAGCGCTATTTCGTCCGCTGCTACGCTCTGAGTTCAAATTCTGCCGTGGTCGACTTAGCCTTTCATCCTTTCGGGGCCGATAAAGTAAGTACCAGTCGCATACTGGGATCGATCTAATCGGTTAGTCCGGCCAGATTGTGTGTCCTTGTTTGTCCCCTCTATATTAGCTCCTTGAGGGCAATAAAGAAATAAGAAAGAAAGAAAGAAAGAAGATTCATTTACACATCGGGTGAAATATTTATCGATATTTCGTCTGTCGCGAGATCGACTTTGCCGTTCATCCTTTCGGAATCTATAAATTAAGTACCAGTCGGGTACTGGAGTCGATCTAATTGACTGGGACGGCTAACTCGTCTCTCCTTGTTCGTCCCTTCTATGTATAGTACTTGTAGGTAATGAAGAAAAAGAAACATTAGCAAGTCGAGTGAAATGCTTAGTGATATTTCGTGCCTTTTCAAATTACACCGTCTGAGTTCAAATTCAGCTTGAGGTCAACTTTGCATTTCTACCTTTCGGGGTCGATAAATTAAGTACGAGTTGCGTCCTGGAGTTGATCTAATTGACTGTCCCCTTCCCCCCAATTTTCCGGCATTGTACCTAGCGTAGAAAAGATTATTATATTACATTATATTACTATTATTGTTTTTGTCACCTTTAATGTTCATATTATTTTATTATTCATCCTTATCAGTTCTCATCCCCACACTCACTGTATTGTCCCATCTACGCTCTTCCCTTGTGTGCAATAAAAATTTGAATATCTTAAAACATGAATTTATAATATCTCCAGACGGTCAACCCTGTAATAATTGCTTTGTTTTGTACTTTTGGTAAAGTTTACATAATTAGTAAATAGCTTTCTCCATTACGGTATAGATATTTACCACTTCATATTAGAAATAGTGCAGCGTTTAGTATTTTCGGTATTCTATAATGATATTGCTTTCAGAGTGGTGGAAAATATCAAGTATATATCAAATATTTTTTGTTCGGTATTTTACCCTCGAT
Organism: Hapalochlaena maculosa; assembly: GCA_015501135.1. Lineage (NCBI taxonomy): Eukaryota > Metazoa > Mollusca > Cephalopoda > Octopoda > Octopodidae > Hapalochlaena > Hapalochlaena maculosa. Next base: position 449,850 of record JACXVO010032190.1, read on the forward strand.
ATCCTGAATATAAAAACCAGTGGCACTCTAGATTTTTTCTTGTAACTCGAAAGTCAACTATACCCCTCTTTATATTCTGGATGGCCGAGTGGTTAGAGTAGCAGACTTGCGGTCGTTGAATCGTGATTTCGATTTCCAGACCGGGCATTGCGTGTGTTTATTG
>JACXVO010032294.1:70309-81179 GCA_015501135.1 Hapalochlaena maculosa
TTGGAAAGAAAACAGCCATGCTTATATATAAAACATGTTTATGGCTTAAGGTAATTGGATAATTATAACAAAAATGTGATAAGAGATGTAACTCAGAATGGACAATGACATTAATTTGGATAACAAGGACGAAGAAAGGTATACTAGATACCATACAAAATAAATTCTTGATTTATATATCATCACTTCATGAGAAATATAACCTAACATTTAGTGGCACTTGCAACCAACTTTGAATGTATTTTTATTTCAGTGAGTCCTTTTCTTGGGGTTCTGATGAAAAAGAGGAGGATATAGTATCACATAATGTGGAAGGCAACTGGAGGTTCCTATGGGACAACCTATTGAGGGCTACTGACTAGATCTCTGGATGATACAAAGTCCCCTTCTAACCTAAGGTAATGCCGTCATGAAACAATGTAGTTGATAAGGCCATTAGGGAAAAGAAACAGGCATGGAAGGACTGGAGGAGCAATGGGAGCAGGGAACTGTATCATATTGCCAGTAGGGAAGGTTGGAAACAAGTTTACTTAGCCAGAGGGGAAGCAGATGAGAGAAAGTTAGCTAAGTTCTGTATTGTGAAGGCCAAAGATTTGAAGTGTTTCATGTTCTGCTGAGATGCTTAAAATATCTGGCAGTGTAGGCTGTAGTACAGTCACTCATATAGTCAACCAGGTGATATATGAAGGAGTCATACCCAATGACTGGTGTAACAGCACCGCTGCTACTGATGTAAAGGTGATGCATTGGATATGAATAATTACAGAGGTATCAGATTGTTGGCTGAGGTGATGAAAGTTATGGAGAGGGTCATAGCCCAACTAATTAGGGAGAGAGTTTAGATGAGATACAGTCTGGGTTTGTGCCAGGGAGAAGCACCACTGATGCTATATTTCTGGTAAAACAGCTGCAAGAGAAATTCCTAACCAAAGATAAACATCTATATTTGGGTTTCATTGATATGGTGAAAGCCTTCAACAGAGTCCCCTGATCCCTTATCTGGTGGTCATTATGGAAATGTGGAATAGATGAGTGATTAGTGAGAATTGTACAAAGTCATGTACAGGGATGCTATCAGTAAGGTTAGGATTGGCAATGAGTATAGTGAAGAATCTCAGGTAGGGGGAGGGGTCCACCAAGAATCAATCCTCAGTTCTTGTTTAATCATCATAGTCCTCCATGCAATAACAGAGGAGTTTAAGACAAGATGCCCATGGGAACTCCTCTATGCTGACATTTCCCTGGAGCTGAGTCACTACCAAAACTAGAGTAGAAGTTTCAGGTGTGAAAGCAAGGTCTAGAATTGAAGGGTCTTTTAGAGTCAATCTAGATATAAAACCAAAGTTTTGGTAAGTAGGAAGACAAACAACTCACAAATCCCTTCAGATAGATTGCCCTGCTCAATCTGTAGAAGAAACAGGTAGAAACTCCATAAAATGTACCTAGCGTAAACTATGGTCACATAAGAGGTGCAGCAATATCAAAGGAAAGCTAATTGGGAAGATAGATTTTGTGTATGACAGGCGCACGAGGGCAATAAACAAGGAAAATGTGCAGAAAACAGCTTCCAATAGATGCCAGGGGAAAAAACTAGAAACAGTTGATAGCTTCCATTACATCAGTAGCAGGGGTGAATGCTCTGAGAGTGTAGCTGCTAAATAAGAATAGAATAGGTAAAGTTCAGAGCACCTTCCTCTGTTGGTAACCAAAGGCCTCTTGCTCAGAGTGAATGGCAGACTGTATGACACGTGTGCAATCAGCCATGCTACACAGCAGTGAAACATGAGCGGTGACTGCTGGGGACAAGCTTAGGCTTGAAAGAAATGAAGCTAGTATGATCTGCTGGATGTGTAATGTCAATGTACATGCACAATAGAATGTAAGTACCCTGGAGAAAAGTTGGACATAAGCATCAGATATGTTGTGCAAGAAAGATGACTGCACTGGTATGGTCATATGTTACATATGGATAAAGACAGATGTGTGGAGATATGTCACACCCTAACAGTGAAAGAACCTGTGGAAGAGATAGACCCAGGAAGACTTGAGATGATGTGGTCAAGTACAACCTTCAAATGTTGAGTCTCTCAGTGGCATTGATAAGCAACCAAGACTTATGGAGATATGCTGTGCTTGAGAAGAGCCAGTAAGTCAAGCGAGATCATAGCTTTGGCCTATGCCAATGTCACATAACCAGTCCATAACCAGCAATATACTGAGAAGACTTGTTGAGTCAAGTGAAATTCTTGCTGTGGCCGATGTCAGTACTGCCTGACTAGCATGTCAAAAGCACCATTTGAGTATGGTCAATGTTAGTGCTCCCGGACTAACTTCCATGCCAGTGGCATGTAAAAAACACCACACAAGCATGGTTGATGTTAGTGCCACCTGGCTGGTTCCTGTGCTGGTGGCATGTAAAAAGTACTCACTACAGTCTTGGAGTAGAAAGGGCATCCAGCTGTTGAAACCATGCCTGATCAGATTGGAGCTTAATGCAGCTTCCGGGTTTGCCAGTCAAATTATCCAATCCATACCAGCATTGAAATTCGTTTCTTATAACCATCACTTTAGTCATGGGGTCAGTAAAGGAGCTTGTTATGTTGTTACTCAGTTTGCAAGCAATAACAATCAAATCTCCCTCACCATACCCAACCATTTTAAAAATAGGAAGGGCATTAGATATTGATTTCTAATTTTGGCACAGAGCCAGTACTTTTGAAGAAAAAGCTAAATCAATTATATCCACCCCAACAATCAACTAGTACTTAGTTTTTTCAACTCTAAGTGGATAAAAGGCAAAGTCAACTGCAGTGAAATCCAAACTCAGAACATAAAAGTAGATGGAATGCCACTGAGTGTTTTTCCCAGCATGATAGCAATTCTGTCAGTTAACCCTTCCGTGACCAACCCACTTGAAACCGCCTCTGACGCTATAGTACAAATGTCTTCATTTCATTAGATTTGAATTAAAATATTCTACTAAACCTTAATAGCAATTTGTGTTACTACTGACACTAGCTTAATGATAACTAAGTTGTTTTAGTAAATTCTTTGTTATATTTATCATTAATTGAAAGAAACACAAACCATCTCAAAATATATGTGGTAACGAAAGGGTTAAATACCCAAAAGACATTAAATATTAGGATTTGAAACAAGGTTTCAAATATATATATATATAAAAGGCGGTGCTCCAGCATGGCCGCAGTCGATAGACTGAAACGAAAGAAGAAGAAAAAAAAAATATATATATATATATATATATACAAGTCTGACACAAAGGATTTGAAGACTGCTCTATTCTGTATTTTGATTACGTAAAGATTGCAGAAAGATATTTAAAGTGTAAGAATAGATCTGGGCCATAGGATAAGTGATCGGCTGAATATTTATAGTGTTGGAAAGTGTATGTGAAAGAAGAGATATACATACTTGTTATCATCACTATAAATATATAAATCAAATCTTAATTGAGTTCTTGTTTCATATTTTCAGATATTACATTTTGCAGGAAAGCTATCATTATCAAACCCCTTATTCTACGGAGGATGCTTTTCAAGAGTGTGAAACGGTTTACTATGTTTGAAGGGACTGAGAAGAAGATAATCTAAAATAAAACCAAGACAAAAAAAAAAACATCCAATTTCTGCAAACTGCGGTATTGAAGAAGATTGATATATTTTGATTGATGTATTCTGGTTTGCATTGGCTTTCTAGAAAATTGGAATTAACGCCAAAACGAAGAAATAGTCGAGTTATTTACAAATTGTTTTGTTAAATTTAAAAAGTATTAGATTTTTTTTCTTATTTTCGGTCTTTGATTTTTCAATTGGAAAAAGATAAACCTCCTTCTGAATAAGAAAAAAAAAAACTGCTGCTAAGTAACAAAAAAAAATATTTATATTCTTTCAAAGAAGAAAATCTAAAAGAAGCTAAAGCAATCATTTTAGGAAATATTCTTATTTGATTCTCATAAAAATTCATTTCTATTGAGAAATTCAAAAAAAAAAAAATTGGTAAGGAAACATTTCTATTTTTTAAATGAGAAAAATGGAACTAAATAATTTATCTGGTTTTATTTGATTTGTGTCAAAACTTAAACACTCATGCGCATGCACTAACACACACACACATATTTATTGTCGGCCTGAGATTAATCTCTGTTACTATGGAATTTCACATTTAGTAACAGAAAGTAATCAGCTCTACTTTAAATATTTATGTTCCACTTATGTATATTCAGTACTTTCTAAATTCAAACAAATATATACACACATACATTAAACAGCTTGATTGATTGACAGAATGAGAGAGATTAATGATTATATTAATATAAAAGTGAGATAGACTGACATATATACATTCTGAGGAAAACAAAAGAAGAAATTTTCTTATTTTGGAATTTTTTTCCAATTTGATTTTAAAAACTTTTATTATAAATGTTATGCAACTGAACTTTTATTTCTAACTAAATATTACAATCTTTGTTAATTATCATGGAAAGTCATCTTGGACACAGTGGAGGGAAAAGCATGCGTCAAAAGCAGTTCCTTCCTTGCAGCAATGCTGGACCCGCCCCACCCATACATAAAATGCCTCATATGCACTCAGAAAAAGTATACCATGGAAATATGTGTAACCCAAAATCCTATCCACCAAACTGCAGTTCCATGCATATGCACAATCGGTTACACAGTGCTACTGCTGTTAGTAAACCTTATTGGGACATTTATGGCAAGCCTCTCTCATTGGGAAAAGCCTTGCCACAATCGTCAATACCTCCTCCAATGCCAACAATGGCACCACCAATCCCCCCATTACCACTACCATCACCAAGCTCCTCTTCCTCTTCGTCCTCATCTTCACCGCTGATAAATCAACCAAAGGGTACTGCTTCATCATCGCCCTCCCCCCATCACACTTCTCGCAATCTCAGCAAGCCCTTCCATTGTGATGCCTGCCCATCAATGTCACCTCACCAGACACACATAAGCCAGTACCAGCATCTTGACAAGGCTTCCAACTTTCACTGCGATATCTGTCCACCTCCACATATGCCACCTCTACTGCCGTCCTCTCCATCAACACCTTCACCTTCAAACTCAACATCCTACCACCTACATTGCAATATTTGTCCCCCTTCATCGACTTCCTCCTCCTCCTCCTCCCAGCCCATGTCATCACCACCCATTGTTCATCCTCATCACCAAAATCATCCACAACAATCATTACAGCCTCCACCACCACCATCACCAATTTCAACAGTAACCACACCACATCAACCGTCTCAACAACAACAACAACAGCATCAGCAACAACAGCAACAACAGCAGCAGCAGCAACAACAGCAACTATCCAACCAACATGTTCATCAAGAGAAACCATATCATTGTGATGTTTGCCCACATCAGTTTGCCCGTCGAGATGCATTGCAGTGTCATAAAAGGACTCACACCGGTGAGAAACCTTTCCGTTGTGATATCTGTAATGGGCAGTTTGCTCGTCGAGATACCCTGCAATGTCACAAACGAACCCACACTGGTGAAAAGCCATTTCAATGTGAAGTCTGCCCTAAAAAATTTGCCCGGCGGGACAAACTTCAATGTCACAAACGAACTCACTCGGGTGAAAAACCGTATCACTGTGATCTTTGCAGTGGTCAGTTTGCTAGACGAGATACACTGTTGTGTCACAAACGAACTCACACTGGACTGAAGCCGTTTGCCTGTGACCTCTGCCCTAAAAAATTTGCTCGATCGGATCAGTTAACTTGCCACAAACGTACTCATTCAGGCATAAAACCATTCCAATGCAATCTTTGCCAGAGGCAGTTTGCCCAGCGGGATAAACTTGTTTGTCACAAGCGGACACACTCTGGTGAGAGGCCATTTGAGTGTGATGTCTGTGGCCGCCGGTTTGCCCGCCGGGATACCCTGCAATGTCACAAGCGAACCCACACTGGTGACAAACCCTATCAGTGTGATCTGTGCATTCAAAGATTTGCTCGACGCGATACGTTGCAATGTCATCGAAGGACCCACTCAGGAGAGAAACCATTCAGCTGTGAGTTTTGCGGGAAGTTGTTTGCTCGCACTGACAAACTACAGCGACATAGGCGCACACACGCCAGGCAACATGGCCACCATCAACACCAACATTCTCATTTGGCAGTTGCTGCATCTGCAGTTCTACCAGCTGGCAGCTCTGGTCTGGGATCACCAGTGGCTGTTCTCCCTCCACCTCCTGGACCATTCATAGTTGAGAGTAACAATAATTTTGCTCGACCTGGAACCACACCTCCTGCCTGTAAAAACATCAAAGACTACACACCAGTTTCTGTGACAAATCACTTGTGGCAAGCAATTTATTCATGAAGTTCAAATATTTTCTCTGCCGGACATCAGTTTCGCACCTGAAGTGCGATGAGCAAGACACATTGTTATTGCTCAAACCTTATGTATATATGCACATATAAATGTATGCTATCAAATATATATATATATATGTATATATATATATGTATGTATGTATATATATATATGTATGTATGTATATATATATATGTGTGTATGTATATATATATATATATATATATATATATATAATATGTATGTATGTATGTATGTATATATGTATATGTATATGTGCATAAAAATATCTGCTAACACATGTATGTTCCTATATACATAGAAATAATCTTATCTCATTAGCATGTCAGTATACCCACATAATTGTGCTCTCATACAAATATAAATCCATGTTTATATACTAGTAACTGAGGGCAAGTTATATCTAAATCTGGTGAATTTCCTTTTTCTTTGCTTGTGTTTTAACTGTAAAAACAACATTCCTTAGAAATTCAAAAATGCTTGTTTCTTTTTTTTTATATATATAATTTTTCTATATTCATTGTAGTTATATCTTTTTTTCTTTTTATTCCTGAATGTCAATTTTCTATTATGTTATTAATATTTGCAGTTTATTATTTGTAGTATTGTTACTATTGTGATCGATCTTAAAATTGGTAGAGAATCAGTTAACAAAAATACTTTATGGTATTTTTTCAGTTATGTCTGTTTATGTTCTTGGTTCATTCAAGCCCTGCCTAAGTCAAATCAAAGTTTACTTGGACCCTACATTCAACTGGGGTTGATAGAAAAAGAATTCATGTTGAGTTCTACATTTGAGTTAGTTGACAGTAGCCTCCTCCAAAATTTGAGCTCTTGTTCCTATGTTTAAAAATTATTAATTTAATTATCAGAGTGATGACTAGTTATTTAGTTACATCTTTTTATGTTCTAGATTCAAATACTGCTGGGAATTACTCTGCACCCCTTTTCCCTCAAAATGTGTGAACTATGCCAATAAAAGAAATTACCATTATTTAAGTTCTTTTTTTTTATCTGTGTTTCTAGGCTTTAATTTTTGCGTTAAATGCTAAAGACTTGAGAAAATGAAGACAAAAGGAAAATAATCATCAAAATTAATCAGTAACCATGCTAACTGTCTTGATTTTTTTTTAATTAATCAAATGTCACAAGAAGGCGAGCTGGCAGAAACATTAGCATGCTGGGTGAAATGCTTAGAGGTATTTCATGTCTATACATTCTGATTTCAAATTCTGCCAAGGTCGACTTTGTCTTTCATCCTTTTGGTGATGGCGGTGGGGAGTGGGTGATAAATTAAGTGCCAGTTATGTACTAGGGTCAATCTAATTGACTGTTGCCCCTCTCCCGCCAAAATTTCAGGCCTTGTGCCTTAGAGTAGAAAAGAATCAAATAAAGTCACTTTTATATTTTGGTTGAGTATGTGAATGAACTTTAATGTATGCAATTAAGAGCAAGAGAGAGAGAGGGGGAGAGAGAGAGAGGGGAGAGAGAGAGAGAGAGAGAGAGAGAGAGAGAGAGAGAGCAAGTGGATAATGTGTGTGTCTTGATATGTGAATGTGTTTCATGTTTGTGTATGTATGTATATAAATGTATATACACAATGTGAGAAGTGAAAGCACAAAATTGGGATAAAGACTACCAAAATCTCCAATCACTAGTTGGTGCCCATTTGCCCCAGACCAGCTGTGAAACTCAAATATGTCTTTTGCACAAGTGCCATTGCATAAATGATAAGCTTTGAAGTCTATTGCGTGGGTTACGTTCTTACATAGCTAAGGCCACTTATTCAATATCTGTTTATACATCCTGGGAAAGGCATTAACATCTCAACATTCATTTTCCAATTCTCCAAGGTTAACTATTCTTTAATGGATCTCTCTGATTACAAAATATGAAGCAATTGACTGCTTCACTAGTGCATGGGAATAAAAAAAAATGTTTCATTTGATGTATGATAATATAAACTGGTTGGTGAATAATATTGGAGGTGTGTTATTAACATCTTAAACCTAATATCTTAGTGTTTCAGACAACATTTTTGTGTATATTAGGCAGAGTGTGTAAACTAGTTAGAGAAATTTTAAATAAATCAAGCAATAAACAATGATAAATTTAATCTTATTTTGTATTATTATATTGTTTGCATAGTGAATGATTTCTTTTTATTGTTTTGTTAATATATATTTCTTTATTACCCACAAGGGGCTATACATAGAGTGGACAAAGAAAGACAGACAAGATAGGAAAGAGGGAAGTGAGAGAAAGTTGTGGCAGAAGAGTACAGCAGGGTTCACCACCACCCCCTATCGGAGCCGCGTGGAGCTAAGGTGCTTTTCGTTCAATAAACACACACAATGCTTGGTGTGGGAATTGAAACTGCGATCCAACCACCACAAGTTCACTACCCTAACCACTGGGTTATTGCTCCTCCACTTGTTTAATTAATATATTTATATATGTATTTACATATGCATATGTATACACATACATATAGTTTTGTATATATGCATATGCATGCATTTTGTTTTAATTGCTCCAAGCCGGGTTAGTTATATGTGTATGTGTATGTGTGTGTTTTTGTTTTGATAGCAATTAATTTTACAGTTAGATACGTCTACTGTTCATTCAGCAATGATGCAGAGATGAGGCATCCTGTTTTCTGTTACTCAGCAAAATCAGAGTAAGCAGATTCATGTAGCTTACTCAGGTGTATGATACAATGGTTGTTGTAAGATCAGTATGTGCTTTAAAATATTTCTCAGACCACTCTGTATAAAGCCAGCAAGTTGTGATATTGCCTTCTACAACTTTCTCTCTCAATATTGATCCCAGTACATTGTTCTTGTTTTTTTTTTAAGCCTAGTACTTATTGGGAATTTTTACATTCTCTCATTTCCTGTCTTGCAGTTTAGCCTCATACTCAATATATTCCATTGTATGTACATAATGGGATATAATGGAGAATGCATACTACCTGAAAAAATATCACAGCATTGTAATTTCTCAAAAGGAAGAAAATTTTTTATAGATAACTAGCAGTAATACCCATTGTTGAACAGTCAATTACTTTTCACTCTTTCTCAGGATCCACATTCAAAGTGTTATTATATAGAGAGATTTACTCCTCCTGCATGTTTTTATTTTATAAGAAACAAACATGTAATAACTGAAGTAGAAAAAAGATCAACTACATACATGAACTTCTGTTTGTTTATTATATGACAATACGTGAATTGTAGGTGTGATTTTATATATCAATACAGTAATGACAATTATATAATACACAAGGCTTTGGTCAGCACAGAACTGTAATGAAAGAGAATTGTCCAATGTACCACACAGTGGGACTGAATCCAAGGTATCATGGTTGGAAAGCAAGCTTCTCAATCACATCTATAAAGGAGAGATACATTTTGGACGATATACTCCTTGATACAATCATCATCATCATCATCATCATTTAGCGTCATTTGTCCATGCAAGCATGGGTTAGACGTTTTTGACCGGGACCGGCAGGCTGGTAGGCCACACCGAGCACCAGTCTAGTTTGGCTTGTATTCTACAGCTGGATGCCCTTCCTAACGCCAACCACTCCGAGAGTGTAGGGTGATTTTACATGTCACCCACACATGTGACATTCGCATGACACAGGGAGTTTGGCATTTTTACGTGTCACTTTCATGGATACCAGTTGCGTGGCACCAGTGGCTACTCCAGATTTGCTTGGTGATTTTATGTGCCACTTACGTGGCACCAAGACTGCCTTGGAAACATGCGGTGATTTTTATGTGCCACCATCACAAGTGATTTTACGTGCTACTCACACGGAAGCCTGTTGCGTGGCACCATCTACTTCACCAAAACGTGCCTCCAACTATGTTCGGTGCCCTGTGGCCACAGTGCCGCCTCTACAGCGATTATGGCCACCAGTGGGAGCCACTGCATGATACCAAGCATACCAGCACAGCGTAACTTGAAGGTTGCTAGCTTGCCAACTGCTGTGGGGCTACTGCATCATGTTAGTACGTCCTTTCAAGTACAGCAATGTGCCAGAGGTCTCAGTCACTGGTCATTTCTCTGGTGATACCTAAGGCCCAAATGTCATGCATCACACAGCCATACCAGCATAGACGTCTACCTTGCACACTGCATGCAATGCCTCTTATACATAGCTTCCCTCTTAAGGTGCTGACACCCTGCCGGTCATATGTATGTATGTTGCACATCCATCGAAGCATACTGCCCTCATTCCTCTTTAGCCTGCGCATGTCTTCTCAAGTTACACACCATGTAGCATGGCTGTATGCACACAGGCATCATACAATCTACCTTTCACTCTGAGGGAGAGACCCTTAGATGCCAGCAGGGTAAGGAGCTCTCTGAACTTTGCCCAACCTGTTCTTATTCTACCTGCTGTACACTCGGAGCAACCCCCTCTACTACTGATCTTATCACCAAGATAGCAGAAGCTATCAACTACT
>JACXVO010032429.1:176077-196637 GCA_015501135.1 Hapalochlaena maculosa
TATGGTTATAATATTATTTTCTTGATATGCAGTGATTATATCCTCATGTTGCTGAAGGTGATAAAATTAGATACGATCATGTGTTACATTTTGTTTAATCACTAAAAGTATTACAACCTGATTAGGATGTCTATGTCAGTTATCGATACTAACAGCAGTTGATCAGTCCAATCAGTCCAGCAGTATACCTTTCACGCATGATCCAATACTTTGTCATTTCTTTTAAAAGGTTTACTATTCTAAATTCCAATTTAATTCCTCCATATGAACTCTGCTTCGATATATTTTTGTGACATTCAAATTTTAATACATGACATTTCATCCAATCCATATGGATTACACTTAAAAAAAAGATAACCTCCCCAACTATTTATGTAGAAATTGGGATTTTTTATACTGTGAAATAAAGAAAATACAAAGTAACATATATAGTTTCAATTGTTTTTGAAGACATTATTTCATAAATATAAGCCTTATCTTAACCTATCACTAACCATTCAATCACAATAATCAGTATAACATTCTAATTTGAGTAGTACTTGAACAAAAAATATGATCTAATAACTGTTACAACATCAACCATACATTCCAAGTTAGATATGGAGTAAATTTTTACTTAATGATAAAACAGTAACCAGGAGGAATAGATATATCTAGTTTGCAACGATAAATACTTTTTAGACTGAACTTATTTAATCTAAATATGTTAAGGTAACTATATTGTCTTTAATTCGATAGATTTTCCATAAATCTGCAAAAGAAATACAATAAATCTATAAGCAAAAAAAAAGTTAAATTATGGCTCTTAAATTTTAATTTATACCAAACTATGTATTAAAAAAGACATTTTTAAAAGAAAAAATGTCATTTAGCAATGAAAAAACAATGTCAAAAAGAAATAAAATGTTTGTAGATATAAATATGGAAACCAGTCAATAATAAAGAATAATTGAATGGGTGTGTGAACAATACTAAAGACAAACTGCAGGAAAGGTGACAATGTAATTGTTAACCTAGATTTAGTTATTCAAGTGCTGACATTCCAGAGTGCTAGGTTATATAAAGAATGTTGCTTGAATAAATCTGTATACTCAGCTCACAATGAATACATCACCCACCACACATGAATGGCTTTTTAGTCTCTGAAACATAAGGTGGAGTAGCATACATGCCATAAATATTTTGAGGTGGATACCCGATTTTATAGAGACATTTCTCAAGGATAGAGTAGCTGTCTTGATCATTTGAGATTTTTGTAGTGAATTTCTAAGCAATTTCAGTGTTGAATTTTCTTTGTAAAAATCAAACTATTTGTAGAATATTAGTCTTGTTTTTTAATAAACTTCTGATTTAATTTATTCATATGAGATAAATTTTCGTATGTATCGTAACTAACACTGGATAAAGCTTTTATTATTTTTGGCAGGATTCTAAAAATGGATGCCCTTCCTAACATCAAACACTCAGCAGAGTGGACTTAGTTCTTTCTGCATGGCACAAACTCAGGTGAGGTAAGCAAGGCTTTTTATGTGGCGCAAGCACAGGCATGGTCAGTTTTGGCAAGGATTTTACAACTGAATACCCAACCACTAATTTACAGTGTGGACTGCATGCACCTAATTGGCACCTGCATTGACAGCGTCACGAAGTACATGCAAGAAAAAGAGTTAAGAGGAGAAAGGGGGAATTGAAAGGAGTTATGATGTAAAGGTTGTACTGAGACACAGAAAGGAATCACAACATGGATTCTTCAAACAAAGTTAACCAGCAGGAGACCTAGGGGTAGACTGAAACCTAGCTGGTCAGTTAATATCCATTGTCTTAGTTTGTTATATTTGGAAATTTGGCTAGAAAGTGACATGGTGGTTATTTCTGATAGAATTCTATGTAGGAGGTGAGCAGAAACAGGTGTGCTACTATAAAGAAAATACATAGTTGTCCAACCTGAGGGAAGCACAAGGGAAGGAGAGAGTAGGAGACTACTGGATGGAGATGGTGGCAAAATGCTGGACATGCTCACAAGGAACAGGGTCCAGGTATAGATGAGATCATTCGGTAAAGGAAGATATATATATATATATATATATATAGATAGATAGTAAGAAGTACGAGGGTATATCCTTGAGGTTCAAATGACAATATAAGAGACAAGATGTTGTGAAGGGAGTGTAATTAAAGAGTGTCAGTGACAAAAGACCTGAGTATATGTCGAGTTGGAGTGGCTACTGGATAGGAATGATACAGAGGAACAAGTGTGTGAGGAGGGGATTGGGGAGTGAGAATAAGGCACAGTGAATGAAGGAGGAAATGTGAAGAAGAGAGATGTAAAACGGTTTGTTGAGGTAGGGTGCTGGAAAAATTTTGTGTGTGAGTGGTGATAAAGACAAGGCATGTGGATGCACAGGGCAAGCAGAGAGCAATGATACAATGGCAACAAGCAAGAGGACAAGATTGAGGAGTGGTTGGTAGGTAATCATAGTACATAAAGTGAAAATGTGAGGAAGAGAAGGAATGTAGGTTCGTTGAGGTAGAGTGTATGAGAAGATTACTTGTTGAGTGTAGGTGGGACATTCAGCAATTCTAGAATTCAGTTTTGCGGAAGTGGGTGGATTTTCTCAAGATCTGCAGACAGTTTAGGTCATTTCCTCCATGAGGACCAACATCCTGAAATCAGTCCTTGCCACTTGATCCCAGGTTATTGTGGATCTCTCTCTTCCACATGTACCATCCACTTTCAGTGATCAGCACTTTTTTGTATAGCTGTCCTCATTCATGTGCATTACATGTCCAAACCAACAATCTTCTCTTTTGCATGCTTATATTTGATTCCTCTATACTCAACCTTTCAATATATTTGCACTTTGTCATACATGTGTACTGATGCTGCACATTCAGTGGAGAATATCACTTGCATTTCTTTCCAGTCTATACTCATCTTCTGCATTCAGAGCCCGTGTTTCATTGCCATGGAGCATACCTGTTTGCACACAAGCATCATGTAGTCTACCTTTCTCTCTGAGAGAGTCCTTCTGTAGCCAACAGAGGTAATCACTTGCTGAACTTCCTCCATTTAATTTTTATTCTGTAGACAATACTTTCAGAACATCTTCCACCATTGTTAATTTGGTCACCTAGGTAACAGGAACTATCAACAACCTAAAGAAAGCCTCCTGGGTATTTGAAAGAATCTGATTCCTGTGTGCTCTTCGTGCTTATTATTCCTGCACACCTGCCATGTACAAAGACTACTCTGCCTGTTAATCTACATGTGATATCACTGCACCTCTTATCTGTCCATAGTTTACATTTAGAGCAGAAAATGGACTATCTTCCAACTCCTTTCCTACTTATGGAACATGGCCATTTACTTGGCAGAAAGTTTTATCCGCTTTCCTACTTATGGAACATGGCCATTTACTTGGCAGAAAGTTTTATCCTCTTTCCTACTTATGGAACATGGACATTTACTTGGCAGAAAGTTTTATCCTCTTTCCTACTAACTACCACTTTCGTCTTGGCTAGGTTAACTTTAAGTCCCTCTAATTCCAGATTTTCTTTCCACACCCAGAATTTCTTCTCCAATTCTGCTAAATATTCTACAATAAGAGCAAGGTCATCAGCATATAGTAGTTCCCATGGGCACTCAGCTTTGAATTCCTCTGTTATGGCCTGGATGACTAATGAATAAGAATAGGCTGAGAACTGATCCTTGTAAACCCCTACTTGAATGCTAAATTCGTCACTGTATTCATGGCAGACTCACCTTTCAGACAGTACCACTGTACATGGATTGGACAGCTCTAACAAACCAATTCTCTACGCCTAACATCCTTAGAAACCATGATATAATAGAGTTGGGGACTGTCAAAAGATTTCTCCAGGTTGAGGAACGGAAAGTTCAATGGCTTACTTTTGGCTAAGTACTTTTCCTGCAGCTGTTTCACTAGGAAAATTACATCTGTGGTACACTTTCCAAGTACAAAACCAAACTGCATCCCATCTAGTTTAATTTCATTCTCAGTCAATCAAGCTATAACCCTCTCAGTAATTTTCATCAATTTGTCTAGCAGTTTAATACCTCTGTAGTTATTTCTATCTAAGACATCACCTTTACCCTTATAGCAGCAAACTATAATGTTACTACACCAGTCACAGTAGTGACTCAGCTATTAGAAAAAGGTCATCAGACTAGAGGAATTCCCAGAGGCATCCTGTCTCAAATTTCCCTGTTGTTGCATGGAAGATTGATGAATAAGAAGGGGTTAAGGACTAATCTTTGGCAAACCCTTACTTCTGAGAATTCTTCACTATATTCGTTGCCAAGCCTCACCTTGTTGATAGCATACTTGGACATAGCTTGTACAGCTCTCATCCACCACTCATCTATCCCTAGTTTCTGCATTGACCACCAGAGATGATTAGACTATAGCACACACTGCCAGATATTTTGAGCATCTCAGCAGCGAGTCCTGATGGGCCAGGGACTTCTCTTGTCATCATACTCTTAATAGCATTATCTACCACAGTGCTGTCAATTCAGATAGCTGGTTCCTCTTTTGGGTCGACATTTGGCAGATTTGCTCTCATGCATTCTCTTCATTTAGCAACCTCCCATAATGGCATCTCCAAATCTCTCTCGATGCAGCCTCATTAAATGCAAAGGAGTCACCTTCCATGCATATACATTTGTCTCCCATGACCTGATTCTCTCACACTACCTTGCAATATGAAACAGCAAGTCTCTGGTCCAAATGGCACAGAAGATTGCCAGAAGGGAGGCAAATAAAAAAATTGCCAGAGACTGTCTCCTAGTTTCTTTACCGGGGATTTTATACGGTTCCCTACTACCACAACACTTCCTGTCATTCCAAGCCCATTTCTTTACACTAATGGCCCTGTCAGTTACAGTGTTCCACACCACATTACCTTTAGGTTAAGTGAGGACTTTGCACCAGTCACAGATCTTGGTCAGTAGCCCTTAACAAGTTGTCCTGTAGGAACCTCCAGTTGTCCTTCACATTATGTAATGCTATATCCTCTTTTTTACCAAAAGCTTCAACATCCACAATGGTGCTTCCTTTAGTTAGTTAAATATTTAGGAAGCAAACCCTCACAACTAGTAGGATCCACCCCATAAAACAATCTGACAGCCAGGGTGTTGTGAGTATCCACACTCCTGTCTGGACAGCCATATAGTTGGTATCACACTCAAGCAGAAGAAATTTCCACCATCTATCCAAATATACAGCCCCAGAACATAGATGGGGATGTAAAAAAATAAATAAATAAAACACCCAAACATTCTGTAAAGTTGAAGGGCATCCAGTCATGGAAATTATGCAAAAGGTGACATGACCTTGTGGTTCATCAGATCCTATGAAACTGTCCAGCCTATGACAGCATAGAAAACAGATATTAAATTATTATATTATATACATACACATGCACACACACACAAATGGACAATGTATACAGATTCTGAGACCTTTCAGACCAAGGGTCTAGGAACTTATGTTGGTCCTATGGAGAATGTTTGTCCTCAGCTGTCTGGATTACAGTTTTCAACTATGTTCACCTAACAGTGTCAAATTATTAGAAGAATTTGAAACAATTCAATAGTGCAACATTAAGAAGATTACTTCAACGAGACAGTTGTACTACTGAGAGAGACTACAAGAAATACAACACTACTCTTTGGAGCAGAGGCATAGAAAGATATGCAGCAATATATATATATGGAAGATTTTAGAGGGCCTGGTATCAAACTTTGGCATTGAGAGTTATACTAAACAGTATGCCATTGCACAGGGCAGTAAGTCCCAACAGTTCCTGTATAGGGTAAAGTCTATGTACTGCAATAGCTTGAGTCTTAAGGACCCACATTTTTTAATGTCTGCTGAAAATCCTTAGGGGTTTAAATGGAATTAAGGTAGATGCTTTCAAGAAGAACTTTCATCTTCTACTCTCCAAAATTGCATACGGGTCGATATCATGGCAAGAAACTCAAATGTGGATAACAATATCAAACTCCCTCATTCCCCAAAAGCCTACCACATACACGAGAATGGCCAGTGAAAAAGGTAATGGAAATGGCAGTGCCCCAGTATAGCCACAGCTTTTGGGGCAAAACGCAGGGGAACATAGACACACACATACATTGTATATATACATTCATTGTGTACACATTGAGTACACAGGCACACAAGTACACAGTTATAATATGAACAATATAACTAAAACAAATTTGAGGTCAAAATGCTTACATTTACACAGAGACAAAACCAGTGAGAATTTTGCCTGGCTGCATTACAAGGTGAACAGAATTCTCATATGACAAAAGGAAAGGAAAATGATTTATAAAAGTAGCAAAATATAAAAAAAAAAAATAAATACAAGTCATCCAGATTAAAGCTAAAATTTCAACCTTATCACACATTCTCATATTCTGGCCCAAACAGACACATACTGGTTGTCATGCAGTAGCCTTTTTTTTTTTACTGTCTTAAGTAAACAGCAAAGATTGTTACAAAATATTTAACACAAATCACATGTAAAACACTTGATAGGAATTGTTACAGCACACCCTCACTACCATTAACTATACTGCCATACTGGAAAGGAATGACTTGGTAATTTCTAGGCAACAAATTAAAGTAGTGGTGGAAAGAATCACTATTTTACTTGGAAGTATGATAAGGGTTTCTAGTATTAATTGTAAATCCTTCATGAAAAATTAACGATTATATAAATTACATCAATCCTCTTCTCAGAGTAGTTTCCTTTTATCCATCCAATATATTGGAGTGGTTGGCGTTAGGAAGGGCATCCAGCCATAGAAACCAAGCCAAACCAGACAGGGGCTCAGTGTGGCCAACCAGCTTGCAAGTCCCAGTCGAAAACATCCAACCCATACCTGCATGGACAATGGACGCTAAATCATGATGATGATGGTGATGATGATATATCATCATTATTGGCAGTACTCAAATGTGGAAGAAAAATTTACAAAATTAGTATTGTTGAGAAAAATTTAGCAAATAGCAGGAATATACTTAAAATTGCTTTTAATAGTAAGTACAAAAGAAGAACTGAAAGGCTATATTTGTCAGATGGTTATGTAACACATGGAGGTTTATTTAATATATCCCACTTAGACATTTGTACAATGTCAGCTATATACTAGGTAAATATATCTTTCATACACTGAGTAAATATATTTTTTTGTCTCAAGTCATTTAACACTTCCAAAACAAAGCAATCCATTTATTATCACTTAACAATATACATACAAATTCGAGTGTTAGACATTCTTTCATAAATGGAGAGAGCCATAAAAGTGACAGCATTTTCCAGCAGTAGCATTTCTTGCAGATATATCAAGCAAAATTAATTCAACTAAAGATTCTTTGCAATGAAATAAGAGGTGCATTCAGTAAGTTTCCAGACTTTTTTCGTATAGGCACTTTTATTGATATAGTACACACATGAAATGCTAGTCCCCTTCCAAGTAATCTCCCCCAGCTGCAATGCACTTGTACCATTCCAACAACTTCTGGTAGGCCCTCTGGAATTCCTCTTGTGTAAGCATGTCAATGACCCTCGCCACAGCTTCTTTCACCTCAATTGTCTCATAACGACTGCCTCTGAGCTTAGGGAATAACCAAAAGTCACAGGGAGCAAGGTCTGGGCTGTAGGGAGGTTGAGGAACTGTCTTGATGTCCATCTGAGTCAAATAGTCTGTGACAAGGATAGAGTTGTGAACTGGTGCATTGTCTTGGTGGAAATGCCACCCAATTCGAAGAGTGCTGGCCTCTTTCGACAAACTTTTCCTGAATTCCCTTAAAATCTCAACATATTATTCCTTGTTGATTTGTTATTTATTTGGCCAATCAACTCTGGTGTTCTGACTTCCCTACTCCTCCCACACTTCTCATCTCTCAGACTCCCTGCCTTGCTTGAATCTCTTGTTCCACTCAAAAACCGATGCTCGATTCATGCAAGATGGTCCATAAGTTGTCTGAATCATTCCATACGTTTCTGTGGCAGATTTTCCAATTTTAAAACAGAATTTTATTGCATATCGTTCTTCTAAAGTGTCCAGATTGCATTTTGAAATTCACCAGTTGTGACAATAAGGCTTTAGTAGGGTGTTTTCCAATTCCTGCTATAGCTGTTCATTTGAACCTGAAATGATAAAAATTGGTCAGTCGTCTCATAAGAAGTATAGCAATAACATACTGAATTTTCAAGAGTCTACAACAACTTTAAATGCCTGTACAAAAAAGTCTGGAAACTTATTGAATGCACCTCGTATGTTTTTCTTTACATTTTTTTAGAATTTACCAATCTCAGGGCTACCCATAAAGACATTCCATAAAAACCAATGGTAGTCACAAATGAGTGAGTGCTAAGTCCTAGTAAAGGCTTCAGGTTTAGAGTGCTCAGTACCTAGGCACCAATCAGGGTGAATACAACCTCAGTCATGACTAACGTGGTAAGAGTACAGATGATCAGCATGAGGTTCTATTCCAGACCAAATCAAGTTAACAGACAACCATGCTTACACACCCACCAACAAATCACACAAATTCAGAGCAAGAACACAGGCAGGGCATATTTGTCATAAGTGATTTCAGTGTCAAGCTTGGCAATGATCTGGATCCTTACCACAAAGTGATGGGCAGCAATGTTGAAGAATGATGGAATGCAAGGTCTGTGAATTCTGCACCATGAACAAGCTCATCATTACAGGATTACTATTTGTGTATACAAATAGATACCTAAACCTTTACAGGAATCGATTAAATGGAAAAAGAATGCTCATTAAAAAACGACAAAAAACAGTGAGGTCCAGACATTGCTAATCACTACTTGGTGAAGTCAAGTTTCAAACTGAAATTGGAAAGAGCATCAAGAAGAAAGAAATGATAAATAGGGTAAAAATTAAGAGATGCATCAGCTTGAAGCAGAATTAATGTTACAAAATGACAGAAAAAAAAGCAGAGACACATTGAATTCATGAATACCTATACAGAGAAAGTGCAGTAACATGACAAAGGGATTATTTGGATATAAGAAAAAGGAGAAAAAAACCAAATTGGTCAAGAAGCTTAGGAACTCGCCGATTAGATGAAGGAAATATTTCTTAAGATCTATGGGACTCAGAGAGAATGATGTATGGATTCTTAAAAAGGTAGAGAGTAAAAAGATAGATTAAAAGAGATGAGCAAATGTGGCAGGTGAACGTTGCACAAGAAGCAGAAATTGTAGTCAGAAAACAACATGAGAATAGCATGTATCAACAAATTAAGGTCCAAAGCAATGAAAAGCCAAGACAAAGTGTCACAGAGAGGACAAAAACAACAACATCCTTACCAATAGCAAAAACAGTAAAGAAAGATAAAAAGAAAAACTACAATAACCAAAGAAGAAAAAGAAACATGACAATGGACAAAACGAAGGAAGGTGAGATTGTAAATATTAGTACAGCCATTAGAACAATCTGGAAAAAAAGTCCAAGGTGCCATGAAAAGGTTGAAGAATAAAGCAAATGTGGGCTTCACAGCAGAGAATATGAAATAGATTATGCATAAAATCTGGATACAAGAGAGAAAAGCAGAAAGCTGGAAGATAAACCGCATTGTCAGGCTCCCTAAAAAGGAAACGTAAAAACACTGCAACACTTGAGAGATCATTACTGTGATTACTGTTGTAAGCAAGGTTTTGGAAATATCTACTACCATCTTTATACAAGGTCTCAAAAAGGGGAAACGCAAATACATGGTATATGCATCTATACACCCATACCACTGGTATTGACAGTAAGAGACAGAATTCTAAAATCGTGTGTGTGTGTCTCATATTATATCATTATCATCATTTAGCATCTGCTCTCCATGCAGGCATGGGCTAGAGGTTTTGACTGGGACTGGCAGGCCAGGTGACCACACCAGGCTTCAGTCTGGTTTGGTTTGCTTTCTATGGCTGGATGCCCTTCCTAACACCACATACTCTAATAGTGGGGGTGTTTTTTTATATGCTATCTAAATATGTGCCATTTGCGTGACACAGGGGTTTTGGTGATTTTATATGCCACCAACACAGGTGCCACTGACATGGCTCCAATGACTGTCTCAACCATGATTCTACTACTTGTGGATGTTCCTTGGTGACACCGAGTTTTTGAGCTCAAAGATGTGCCTAGTCTGCCTCTAGCTGCAGATATTGCTACATCAGATTTTGCGGGTCCTCTCAAATACAGAAATGTGCCAGAAGTCTCATTCACTGGTCATTTTTTGTGAGGCCGAACACATGGAGGTCAGACCTCACAACTTCAGGCTATGTCCTCTTGGGTCGGCCTCTACCATGATTCCCCTGCAGTTAGAGATTGGCATTTTTGTACACAGCTATTCCCATCCATACGCATCACATGGCCATATTAGTACAGTCACATTTCTTGCACACTACTTTCAATGCCTCATATAACACACACACACACACAGAGGAGATGTAGTACAAGGCATATTCAAGAAAAGTAATTAACCATCCATCCATCCGAACCTGCTATTACTGGGACGGTTGTCGGATTACAATTCTCAAGCACCTCTCCCATGGCATCCAATGGGAGCAGCTGTCGTGTTTCCCATAACAGCTGTATTCCCAAGTTGTGATTAACTATGACAATAAGTATTAGCCAACCATTTCAGTTAAGCTCTAGATTTCCCACCATTTGACTTGATTTGAAGAATCTCACCAAAAAGTCCATAGCAGAAAATCTTGTTTAAACTTATAACCATCAATGATACCTCTTGCCTTGCTTAAATACAATTCCAAACACCTATCACTGTTGTTGTCTCGTGATTCTACAAGTCCACAATGAAGCTCAATTAGCTTATTAGAAGTAGCTTTCAAATATCCACTGCCCTCTTGAATAAGTCAAGAAAGCATTAGAGAATATTATCCTACATACTTCTAAACAAAGGACACGATACTCATAATCATGACTGGTGTGCCTTCTATCACAGCTCTGTTCAGCTGAAGAAACGACAACTACTTTCACAACATAAATTATCAATAAAGTGAAGTTTATTTTCAGCTAGAATCACTTGACTAAATGAAGTCTCATACTCTGTTGCAACTTGATCAACTTTTCAGTCAGATTAAACTTTAGACTATTGCTAATATAATAATGGTAAAAATACATTTTAAACACCTCAGTGTTCATTGCAGTTGACTCTTCAAATTGGCACAGATTTTTAAACTAAGGACTATCAGTATATTTGACTCAGAGTACAATGAGGATCAAATCAGGGAAAGTTTTAAAGTTAAGGGTTCAGAAATGTATATAGAAATCTATTGCTTACTTTGTTACATTTATTTTATAAGATTTGTGATGTGAAATTATGTTGAAACAGATGTTATTACACTTGGGGAGGGTCATATTGCTAACCTTGTTTTAACAACCAGAATTGTGTATAAAATCCTGAATAACATTTTCCAAGATAAACATTTGTACAAATTTTTTAAGGCCTTACATTACATGTATACAAATCTGTCGTTCCTTTCAATACACCAGTAACACAGAGAACATTTGGTTTTACTTGTGATTCACTTGTAACTAACTTAATTTAAGTTATAAAAAATGACCAACTGGTCTTCTGAATTTACAACTGACTCATTATTTTTAAGTCTATATCTATAATATCCTTGCATACTAATGAAGTTTATCAAAGAACTTGAGTTTGTTTCCCATTATAATTATTCGGAATGAAGATAGTATCATCATTTTGTTTAAGGAAAAAATATTTATATATGACCTAACTCATTAATAAAGCAATGTCTTAGTGTGTGTGAAATTTTTACCTTTATGGATACACATTGTTTAACTCCTGTTCAAATATATGTAAAAGACAAAAGCATTAATAATTATTTTTCCTCTGTGTGTTATTCCCATTCTTAAGTTGGGAAGAAGAATTATAGGCAAGATTTAGACAATGCCACCTTAGGTTATGGACACACAGAGCCCATGAACCACATAAGTCTGGAAGTCCAAGGATTTTATATCTCTGCTTGTGTATGCAGGGGCCTCATGACTGCATATACAAGGAAGCCTATAATACTGTTAAGACTCTGGAGATTGCTACCATTTCTAGCAGGTTGTGCAAATGTATATATTGGTTTTCTAATAATGAGTTTACAAAATTCCAATAATACCGAATTAATTTTTTCTTCTTAATCTTATTAAGAAAACATCTAAAACACCTTCAAAATTTATTTCACATTACATCATCAATTTATAGGTGAAAACACATTAAAATACATCTATATAGATGTGTAGATGTGCACATAAATAGAAAGCCAACCAACTTTACCCTAATAACCAACTCACCATATACTCCAGAAACGAAGTGTGCTATTAGACAAGACAATCCATCAATCAGATTTAATTTTCCTTTGAACAACATTCTCAGTTAATATTCTTCCTAATCTATAATATTTTGCTAGCTTACCTGTTCTCTCAGTTACTACTCGATCACTTTCCTGTGTGGGGGAATATAAATATTTGTGAACACTAGAGAAATCATTAGTGACCGAGACCTCTGGCACATTGCTGTACTTGAGAGGAGATGTTGTGCCTAACATAGCATTTCCATTGCTGTATGCAGACAAGCATCCATCAAGACACACTTTGTGCTGTTTCTCTTGGTATCATATAGGAACACCCACTCACAGTCAAAGCTGCAGTTGAAGCAGCCCTACGGCCATGGGAGTGGTTCCCGTGTCGGTGGCACATAAAAATAACCAAACATCCGAACATGTTCAAGGCAGTTGTTGATGCCACGTAAGTGGTGACTGTGTTGGTGGCACATAAAATCACCAAGCACGTTTGGAGTAGTAGTCGGTGCTTCGCAATTGGCATCCGTGTGGGTGGCACATACAATCACCAATCTACAAAACCCTCTGTATTACATGAATGGCACATGTGTGGGTGGCATGTAAAAATCACCTCCACAATCTTTGAGTGTTTGGCATTAGGAAGAATGTCCAGCTGTAGAAATCAAGCCAAACCAGCCTGCCAGTCCCAGTCAAAAACGTCAAACCCATACCTGCATGGACAACAGATGCTAAATGATGATGACGATGACACACAAAGGTTATTTCCTTCATATTTAGAAGGAAACATTGAGTAAATAATCATTATCATCATCGTTTAACATCCAAGCTGGCATGGGTTGGGTGGTTTGACAGGGTCCCAATGTGACCAGAGACTGCATCATATTCCAATTGTCTGTTCTGGCATGGCTTTTATGGTTGGATGCCCTTCCCCAAAACCAAGCACTTAACACTGAATGGATACCTTTTGTATGCAACCTGCAATATTGAGGTCACTATGCAGTTTATAGGACTACAACCTCAGTGGGTGGTGGGTAGCAGCTTCATTCTAGAGGACAAGTGGGTTACTGTGAGTGGAAAATAGACCATATTCCTGCAAAGGGATCTATATGACTATTTACAAAGGGAAGAGAAAAGGTTAGTAGGAGATGCAAGACAGATAATGAGAAGGTGACCAAGTGGTTTACAAAGGCGTGTGAGGGTAAGAAAGCAAACTATCAAAGTGGTTTAAGGTTAAAGAGTGGATGAGACAAGAATAGATGTGCATCACATGTCCATTCAGTGCAGCCTTCTTTTTTGAACAAAACATCCAATTCCTCTCATAGCCAATTTTTCCCTTAGCATCTTTGTACCAATTCTTTTATGTACATTCACACTGGTAGGAAATGAGGTAACCATGCTCTGCTGAATTTGCAGTCTTTCCAAAAGCACTACATTCAAAGCCTATGCCTCACCACCTTGCAGCTCTAACACAAACACCATACAATCTATCATTCATTCTTAGGGAAAATATCTTTGCTGTCAACAGTCGCCGTAACCGCTTGAACTTTTCACAATTAGTTCTTACTCTAGCAACTTTACTTTCAGAGAAGCCACTTGACTTGCTAATTTATAAACTTCTTTTAATAATGCATCTGTGCATTCACAAGGTTCAAAGCAATCCAGCACTGATACACAAGGATTGACTTGATGCAAAAGATAGGCTAGTAAGGGAGACCAAAAGAGCAAAGTCTCTATTTCCTGGAAAGAGAGATATGCAGAGATATATTTTTGGAAGATCTTGGAGGGCTCAGCTTTCAATTTTGGAATTGACAGCTATACCAATCCTCGAACTGGATGGCACTGCATCATACCAAAAATCCAGTCTTCCCCATCTAAAATAAGGACACAGTACTGCAATAGCCTGGGTTTCAAGGGGCCACAATTGTTCAACATCTTGTCCGGCAACCATAGAGATCAACATGGTGTTGAAGTTTGCAGGGAACATCTGGACAGATATCTATCTGGGATACCAGATCGAAGCAGGACGCAGCAGGAGACGCATAGAAAAGCAGCTCTGTCCAACTCGTTACTTCACCAAAAGCAATACCAGAAACAACACAAAGTAATTAAAGTAGGTGTTACCAGCTGGCATCAACCCTGGGCTGAAACCTGTAAAAAATAAAAGATCTACATATAGACACACAAATCTATCGCGATCTCTGTCAAGATCTCGAGCTATCAATATATAGATATGAGTAAATAAGGAGTCCTCTGCATTATAACTAGATTTACTAGAAACAGTAGCCTATTTTCCTCAGTAATAGATATTATGGTTCTGAGCTTCCTGCACATAGGAAAGTGATAAAATGGTTACAAGTAGAAAAAGTTGTAGCCTCATCTCAAATTTCATCAGAAGTTTGAATAGTTACAATAAGCCTAGGATTACAAAAGAACCATAACACAACAAATGCATTTTACGTACAAGCGCCATAAGAGAGTCTCTACATGGTTGCCCAACCAATTAGAAACAACAATTAAATTTTCCAGTTATCTGGGTAACATGGGCCTACTCTTGGGTTCACTGCATTCAAGGAAATAAAGGGGGTGCTTATATCTGGAATGCTTTATAAATCTGCACAAACATGGTTAAGCTGAGGCCAAGCAACACTACCAATAAACACAAGCAAACACATACGACAGCATACAATATTCACACAAATGTTGTCAGATACGATAATGCATTTTGGGCATTTTTTCTTCTCTCTATGTCCCCTTCTCCATTTACTCTCCCAATGTCCCTTTCCGCCTGTGTATATCTCTTTATTCAGCCTCTCTCCTCTGTCTTTCTAGCTGAAAGTTAGATACATTATTTATAACACTAATTACTGTATACAAAAATCCATTGACACTGCTGAATTCACTCGCGGGCGTGTGTACACGAAATAACCAGCAAAGGTCATGAGCACTGCTCTTTCACTTGACCAAGTCGCAGAAAATTTAATCACACGCGCGCGCACTTGCATACACTGAAAGTGATGTTAAAAATTCCAACATCGAAACTCCTTAAGTCAAGAGAATTGTTACTCCTTAGTTCGAGTCCAGAAGATACACTGAGGGATGTACGTACATACTAACTTACAATCACTAGCCATACAATACAGAGAAAAACAATGTACAGAATATCAAAAGTAAACAAACCATCCCACTCCCCTATGAATACGATCAAAAAGCAAAGTTTTAACTAAGATTCAAACTTCAACACAGAACAAATAGTTTCGCTTGCAGCAGGAAAGAATATAAAATTCTCACAGCTTCTGAGACAGCAGATAATGTCAATTTAAATATAAAATTGTGTAAATCAATGACAACGATTCACACGAGAGGTTAGATACGGTATAGTTTGACCTACATACTAAGACTGATAGTAAATCTAACATGTTTGGTAGTAAAACCACTTTGACATTACTCACCTCCCTCACAAACTCTTTCTACAGTAAAAAAATTTCACTTTAACTTAAGTCAAAGAATAAATATAAAACTAAATTATTTCTGTAACACCTTAGAAAGGGAGTAAAATTAAGAATATTTCAAATTATATGTTGTATTTACATAAATTGTTGATTAGCCCTGGGTCAGCCAAGATCAAGAAACCTGTGACCAAAAGCATCCAAGCCAAGACAAAATTGTCTTTTCCAGATAGTACTACCTAATTTGTTGTTTATATTTTAACAAACATTTAATTACATACAAATTTAACTGCTATTTCCAGTAGATAGATGAACCCTCATAGAGACTCCTTTATTGGAGTGCCTAGAGGTTAAGTAGATCCTCAACAGTATCTATTTTTACAATTTGCATGACTATGTTAGAGAGTTGATGAGAAGATGCTTCAGTTATCAATTATGTGATAATTCTGACATTACACAAGATCCACTTTGCTTTTCTTCCTTCCTTCCGGATTGAAGCACAAGTCAAATACTAAAGTCAATAAATCCAATGATCATTTCTTCCAAAATTTGAGGGTTTATGCAAGAAATCAGCAGCAGTAGTTTGTTAAGGTGAAGTAGAGTCTCTGATGAAAACCCCAAAAGGTTCGAAAATCGATTAAGGTTGTTCAACATTTATCCCCATCACTTAGTGGTTCAACAAACGAGACTGATAAAATAAGTACTGGGCTTACAAAGAATAAGTTCTGGAGTCGATTTGTTCAACTAAAGGCAGTGCTCCAGCATGACTGCAGTCAAATGACTGAAATGCATAAAAGATTAGAAGAAAAAGTAGCAACAAAAGTAAAAAAAAAGTTGAAAGAGTCTCTAAAATAGAAATGTTGATGGCCATGGGTGACAGCTTCATTAGGAAATGAGGGGTCGTGGTAAAAATCACGAATTAAGGTGTTCTAATGTTCAAAGGCTGTGAGGCTATAATATGAAGACACTTACCACACAGCCACTCTTACATCTAAAAAAAAAGAAGAAAAAAAAAGGCTGATAAATCCGTAGATGTCCCTGCCCCATTTGCAGGAGTGGTGTAGGTAGTAACTCCATCAGGTGCTCCCAGTGTAAGCTATGGGCACACAAGAGGTGCACTAATATAAGAGATTGACAGGACAGAAGACTTTGCCTGAGGGTATTGCTCCTGTACATCTACTGCATGCAATGTTCAAGTAATGGACTCCATCTCTTGCTGGGGGATGGGGGGGATCTAGGGGTAGTTGATAGCTTCTGTTATCTTGGTGACAAGATCAGCAACAGGGATGGGTGTTCCGAGAGTATAGCAGGGAGAATAAGAATAGGCTGGGAAGGGCATCCAGTGGTAGGAACCAAGCCAAACTTGACATGATGATGATGGTACACCAGACTACTGTCAACGACAACTTGGCACAGAAAACAGATGTAAGATTGTCAAGTCCAAGTGAGTTCTTAATCTGAGTACCTACCTTTCAAGTAAGGTTAGAGAATCCAATCTCCATTTAAGTATATTTTTTTAACACCTACCACCAGTACTAGAGAGATTGACATACCCTCAGAAAGTCTAAATGAGTTTTCATAACTATATCATTTCTTCTGGATTCACTGACAACTTTATCAATTTTACTTGGTGCATGTCCTTGTGGCATTATCACCAGTGAGATAACCTTTTAAACTCACAAATCTGAAGATCCCCCCCACTACTTTGAAAGGCAGGATAGAAAATAAGATAAAAACTGAGCTTAAGTGAAGGTGATGATGAGAAAGAAAAGTATGTATGATGTGAGGAACAGATTTATAACTATGAGAGGATGGTAGTAGAGAAAAGAGACATTACTGGAGGTGTGAGTAATAGTTAACGAACACTAACACCAAAGATTAATAGGAGTGAGTACTAAGTATGATAAGGCAAGTTGAGTAGGAGTAAATCCAGCACTAACCTTTATTATAGGAGTGATGAGGTGGAAAGGTATATAATAGAGAGGGTGACAAAGGGTTGATCAGTAAAAAAGAGGCAGGTGGGTGTCACAGAGGAATACAGCAAGAACATTCCAGCCATGAAAACAGCCACAAGTATTTCTCTCATGACAACATTTTTACCATACTTGTTTATGAACAAAGTTAGAAATGAATACTAATTAAAGTGATAATTTCTTTGTTATTTCCTTTCACATTACTGTAGCAGACAGGAGGATTATAGCTATTAATCCATGGGGCCACACAAGTGGCATCTGTGTCAGTGGCACATAAAAATCAAAATCCTTGTGTCATATAAATGGTACACATATAGAGGTCATGTAAAAACACACCTGCTCTTAGAGTGGGTGGCATTAGGAAGGGCATCCAGCCATAAAAACCAAGCCAAACTAGACTGGGGCTAAGTGCAGCCACTCAGCCTGTCAAACCCGGTCAAAGCATCCAACCCCTGATGATGAAGACAATAATGACTCAATGCGAAATGATAGGGAAAGTTAGATTTTTCAAATATGTTTGAGCATGTTAATAGTTTGAAAAGGTTTTTCTCGAAATTAAAATCCGAGATGCATTCAAAAAGTATCCGATTTTATTTTATCCAGCTTTATTTTCTTGAGTAAAGATGTGTACTCCTATCAGATTTTCATTGTCAATGCATCAAACAGAAATATTGCATAGAGTTTCACCAAAAACTTGGTGATACTCGAGCTCAGACTGTTCAGAAGATTCAGCAGGCCTTTGATGATGATTCTATTATCAGATCAAGTTGTAGTACAACAACAGCATCAAACATAGCCAGATTTTAGTGGGGACCGAGGCATGCTTAGGTAGACCATCCATAAGCTGAAGTGAGAAAATGATTGAGAAAGTTTGATGAATAGTCATGGAAGACCATCCTGTAACAATCTTCATTAACAACTGTTCTTGAAGTAGGAAGGAATAAGTACAGTGTTAGCACATTCTGTTTTAATGGATTTGAGCAAGTGAAAAGTTTTGGCAAAATTTAACCTCATGGTTCAAGTCGAGCAATATTGAAGCAACTCTGCATAGAAATCATTCAGAGCATAGTGGACTATGCAAACTATGGTCCAGACTTCATGAAGACCACCACTGATGGTTTCTAATCTATGCATTCAATCACCTTGTGTGGAAACAAAAATCCAATCAGCATTCACTACATGTCTGTACCATAATCCTAACAGCAAAGAATTGACACAGCCAACTGGTGTGAAAATTTAGGAACAGGTGTGACTGTGTAGTAAGTAGCTTACTTACCAACCACATAGTTCTGGGTTCAGTCCCACTGCACAACATGTTGACCAAAGCCTTGTGAGTTGATATGGTAGATGGCAACTGAAACGTGTGTGTGTGTGTGTGTGCTTCTTCCCACACTATTGCCTGACAACCGATGTTAGTGTGTTTGTGTCCCTGTCACTTAAAGTTTTGGCAAAATAGACTGATAGAATAAGTACTAGGCTGACAAAGAATAAGTCCTGGGATCAATTCGGTGGTGCTCCAGCATGGCCAGTTAAATGACTGAAACAAAAGAATATGTGTAGCAAGGGAGGCATCACCTCCCACCCAAAAGATTTTGCTCACAGTCACATGGGATACTTTTTGAATGCATCATGTATGAGCAAACAAGCTACAAATAAAACTGCAACCTTGCTGTACAGCAGAAGTCCCAAACATACATGTACATGAATATAGCACAGAATGGTGGATAAGGTAATATAACAAAAAAAAAAAGTAAATAAAATATTCATAGTTAAGTAACTTTCTCAGTTGTGATCAAATTCAAAATCGTTATAAAAATTTTCTGTCAAGGGAAGGCAATAAAGGGAGAAAACAGTGCAATTTTTTTTAAATAACAAAATATTATTTAAGGAATTAAAAATGTCTAAATCTACAAAGTTATTTTTCCCATGACATGCGTAGCATCATAAGAACAGTTACCTCTTCTCAGTAAATAAATACAAACATCAACAGTCAATGGTAAAGCCTATATTTTCTTCTCGAAATAGCCAAATTTCCCACAAATCACATCCATACTTCCTTCAAAAATGAGGACATTGAGTAACGTATTTTAGTGAAAGAGATAGGATAGTGCTATCCATGAACATAGTTTTGAGATGAGGCGTTGGAGAAATTTGCCATTTAAATGTACATTGTAACTAGTACCATCTTTGATTTGCACCCGGACTGAAACAACTCTTTACTGTCAACTATCTTTAGTTGAATACCTACCAGAAAGGTTGATAGACAAATTTAACAGAAACCCAAGAATGATGGAGTATCAAATAGCATTTGAGACAGGTACTTTGGTAGGTTTCGGCCTTATTGGTGTTCATTAAATTTAGAATTCATGCAATATGTATGTTCATTTGTTGCATAATCAAAATTTCAAGTTACTTCGTTGTCACACACATTAAAAATATTTGGACTGGATATGGAGAATGCAATGGTTTCACAGAAATGGTCCAAATTACAACAGTTAAAACCTAGAGAAGCCAGAAGAATGCAATAATCTACTATTACATTTGTGTCTAATCTGGTTTGACTTAATTATTTGTTGCTTATTAGAGTTTCTCCTGGTAAGAAACCTTGTTAGCAGTGAAAAACTACCATCACATTAAAACTTGGTTGTATTACTATTCCATAAGTAAAAACTTGTTTTAGCTGTATCACTACTAGATGGTTAAACACAGACAAATGTTGGAGTCCAGAATCTTTTCGTTTGATCA
>JACXVO010032475.1:1018952-1033202 GCA_015501135.1 Hapalochlaena maculosa
CGCCGTTTGAAAGCTTCAGGGTTTTTCTATTTTAATTTTGTTGGGGATCACGTTAAAAATTGCCGTGCCAGTTGCAGTGAAGATATTTTGTCTTAATGTTCTTATGTGATGTAATCTCGATCTTTGTTGTGAACGCATTGCATGAGGTCCCAATCTTGTTTGGACTGTCAACATAATACCAATATCATTTGGGTAATATTGGTGGAATATTTTCCACGTGGTGCAAACAATGTATCGCTCACGGCGGCGTCGGGGAGAATAGAGTTACAGCTGTTTGAGTCGAGGCCAACAGTCGGGTTCCAACATTCTATCTATTTTTTGTCATTGATCTTTGTGTCCGTTCGATCTCCATTATGTCTTGTTTTTGTAGGGGGAGCAAATGGGCAACAATATAATAGGTGGGGCCTTGCGAAAGTATAGAAGAGAAAAATGATATTTTCATGATCCCTGGATTAAAACGTCAAGAGTATCAATGAGCACATTTTGCGGGTGGTATCAACTTTTTTGGTGATGTACACTCTCCAACTGCGTTTACTATCCATAGTTACACCCAAGACTCTGATATTATCCGATAGTTGAAGTAGGGCACCAGACTGTATTGTGTATGGTTGCTTCTGTGTGGTCTCTCTTCCAAAGTGGAGAGCTAGAATTTCTGTTCGTTGAGCAGCATATTATTTTTTGTGACCATTGGGTTATTGAATCTAGGTCTGATTGCAGCATTGTCCTGTTGTATGCTCCACTAATTACTTTCTGGAGTGTAGAGTCGTCCGGAAATATTTTTATTTTGCTATGCCCTATGTTATCCACAAAATCGTTGACATAGATAATAAAAAGAAGTGTACCTAGCACAGTACCCTGCATCACATCGCTGACGGCGTTTTCTGGTCTTGGGTGAATACCATTAACCACAACATGCTAGGTTATTTTTCTTCACAAATACCTAAGCCACTGACGTAACGTTCCACCGATTCCAATATGGACAGCCAGAAAGATGATAAAGTATATGACTAAGAATTATATGACAATAAGACAGAAAATGAAGTATATGACAATGAAGTATATGACAACCAGAACGGAAATGGAATATATGACAACAAGAACAATAATGAAGTATATGACAATGATATACAGAGAAACTAGAAAGACAATGAAGTATGTATATGACAATGATGTATATGACAACCAGAAAGATAGTAAAGTATATGACAATCAGAAAGATAATGAAGTATATCACAACAACAAAGGCAATGACGTATATGACAATAAAGTAGATGACAACCAGAAAGATAATGAATTATGCAAAAACTAGAAAGATAATAATGTATATGATAACCAGAAAGATAATGAATTATATGACAACCAGAATGGCAATGATCTGTATGACAAGAAAGTATATGACAACCAGAAGATAGTGAAGTATATGACAACCAGAAAGATAATAAAGTATTTGACAACCAGAACGGCAATGAAGTATATGTCAATGACGTATATGACAACCAGAAAATAGTAAAGTATATAACTACCAGAAAGATAACGAAGTATATAACAACCGGAAAGATAACGATGTATATGACAATGACGTATATGTTAACTATAAAGGTAATGAGGATTATGACAACCAAAAAGATAATGAAATATATGGCAATGAATCATTTTGACAAACAGAAAGAAAAACGTATATAACAATCAGAAAGGCAATGAAGTATGTGACAAGCAGAATGACAATGAAGTATGTGACATTGAAGTATACGACAACCAGAAAATCAATGAAGTATATGATAAACAGAATGACAATGTAGTTTATGATAATGAATTTTATGACAACCAGAAATATAATTAAGTATATGACAATGAAGTATATGACAACTAGAACCCTAATGAAGTATATAATAACCAAAAAACATATTGAATTATATGACAACCAGAAAGACAATGAAGTATATGAGGATTCGGTAGATGACAACGTTAAAGATACCGAAGTATATGACAACCAGAAAAAAAAACGTATATGACAATGACGTATGTGACAACCAGAAATACAATGAAGTATATGACAGCCAGAAAGATAATGAAATATACAACGACCAGACAGATAATAAAGAGTATGTCAACGAGAAAGGCAATAAAGTACATGACAACTAGAAAGACAATACATTTTATGACAATGACGTACATGACAACCAGAAATTAACACGACATTTTAAGTGCACCAGGAATTTGTAGATGGAAAACAGCTTAGCGGATTGGTAATTAGCATCGGAAAAGAAGAAGACAACATGTAACGGTATATAAAATTACCACAGAAGCATTATCCTTTGAGTTAAGAAGGGCATCGTTGTCTAGAATGGAATAGTGGGAAGCTGATGCAATTTAGAAAGAGCTGTATACTGCTCTACCGCTAAATTTTCGGAAAAAGAAAAGAACGTTTGGGCAATTCCACAGCTTTGCGGAAGAAAAAATACAAACAACTATAAAAGACGACTGTCTGATTAAATGTGATTTAAAACCGGAAACTTGGGCTCTAATTTTTACCATCCAAAATTAATTACTAAGAACAAATAATTTGAAATACAGAATACACAGTATTTCTTAAAGGTGATAAGTGAAAAATTTGTGGAATAAATGTTGAAATACGCCAATATCCCAGAATGCTCCGAGGTCGACTTTGCCTTTCATCCTTTCGGGGTCAATAAATTAAGTACACACTGGGGTCGATCTAATCGGCTTAATCTGTTTGTCCTTGTTTGATCCCTCTATGTTTAGCCCCATGTGGGTGATAACGAAATTAATAATTATTGTGGAGGCGCAATGGCCTGGTCTTTAAAGTAGCGAACTCACGGTCGTTAGATCACGATTTCGATTCCTAGACCGGGCATTGTGTGTGTTTATTGAGCGAAAAAAAAAACTTAGCTCCACGCGGCTCCGGCAAGGGATGGTGGCGAACCTTACTGTACTCTTCTGCCACAAACTTCTGTCACTTTCCTATATTGTGTGTCCCCTCTGTGTAGCACCTTGTGGGTAGTAAAGAAATAAATATCCTAGAAAGAATATAAGATACGTCAGGACAATACAAGAATGTTTTCCCATTGGATACTTTCCAACAAGTATGACTATAAACCGTATTGCATAATCGAAAATGATAATACGAAAATTCAATGGGATTTTATGATTCAGTACTATCATGTGATAGAGATAGACAACAAGACATACTGTTAATGTTGGATCGAAGATATTTCATGTCCAGCTTGTATCAATGTATACGGTAAGGAATAAGGCAAAAGCAGTTGCGTTCGATGAAATTTCTGTAGTGGTAACAATAATCGTCGGGGTTTGTGGAACAATGTATAAAAATGCATATAACAAATAGGGGCTGCAATATGTTTGGAAAATATCCAGAAAACAGCTCTGTTCGGAACAACTCGAACACAGAGGAGGGAGATCGATACTAAAGAGCGAGATTCATTTGTTTAATGGTAGTGAACAGCCGATTCTTTTGTATATGACCAGCGTCAGAAGCCAAGCAGTAGTTTCAAAAGAATAATTATGCTACATTGTGCTCCCCATTCAAAAGCAAATATAATAACTTCGCTGGAATGATACTAGGTGATCTCGGAAATTTTAGAAGGAAACGGCTTTTTAACGAAAATAAATACAAAAACGATATTTTGCCGCCAAACAATGTACTTATTCTATTAGTCATGATATCTCAGTGTAATATATGGGAACACATATACAAAATTAACCTTGGAAATTTTACAGTTTTAAAATATGAATGGTACAAAAACAGGAAGTGCATTACTTGATCAATTATATATACACACGTATATATACTCGATCTTGTATACATTTTAATACACACAAATCCCAATGCTTAAAAGACTATCTGTGAAATGAAGGACACTTAAAAACATATGAAAAGCAATATCACAATTGTCCACCCGCAATCGCAGCCGATTTTGAGTCCTCAAGACGCATGCAAATGTAGGTACCTGAAGTGTAAAAGCATAATTTCTGATCTGCTTAGACATGTTACTGCTCTTACTGCTGCTGTAAAAGAGCTATTGTCTAGGCAACCCTTTGTTACTAATCAACCAGATGCCACCTCCGAGCTTAATCCAGTGGCCGTCTCCAGTCTCAACCAGAAGAAAAAAACTCGAAATAAAAGAAGCGTAAAATGAGCAGCATCAAGGATTCCAGGGATGAAAAACACTCTCCACAAATGCCCCCTAAATCCTAAGAGCAATTTGAGCCAGCACTATCGTGCCTTTTAGATATCTACACAGATCTTCCTGATTCTACTTGTAGGTCCCCGAAGAAAGGAAAGCACAATCCAAAGGTGAACATTACTTCACCCATCCCAGCACTAAACAATCCAAAAATGCCAACGAAACCCAGTCAACCAAATCTCTCTGATGGCAACCAGGTGGCTGCAAGTGATTGTCTTACCTGCTTCTTTGACCAGTCTAGATCTGTTGTTATCTACGTTCGCAAAGAGCCTGAAGAGAAAGAAGGATTGAAAAGACTAGATGAGGACATGGATTTAGTCAACCACCTAATCAGCGAGACTTTTAATACAAATTAATAAGTCCATATTACCAAATGTGCCCGAATCGGCTGTTTCCAACCTACCAACCAGCCCAATCAGAAGCCTCGTCCAATGAGGGTGGTGGTCATGAATGCAGTTGAGACGACCACTTTTCTAACAAGGGCGCAGAAACACAGCTGGTCAGATCCCAATCTGGGTTTTCGCGAAGAGTACTCACTCAGGGAGAGAATCCAATGATGCTGCCTGAAGATCGAGCTCCAGACTACGCGTCAACAGGACGAAAGCGAGCTACATATCCTGGACGGCCAGAACACTCGCTCCTAGATTTGGACAAATCATGTAATCCTCTCAGGCATGTCGACCAGCTGATTGATAGAGGTGAAGTAATGTCCTGCGAACAAAGGTTCAAACATCCACTGTTTCTCAAGGTTATATGCACTAATGCCTGTTCAATAATGAGCGAACTACATGAGCGAACTTCACCCACCCGTACTAGAAGCTCAAGCAGACATCATTGTTGTGACATACACTTTGCTAACCCCATCACTCGAAGAATCCGAGAACCACCTTCCCAATTTTACTGCTTTCCACTGTGATCGAACGGATAGTCTGAGTGGAGGTGTGATAGTCTACGCAAGATCCATGCTGAAACCTCGATAAAATATCTTCCCCTAGATTTCCGACCATCCCAATATTGTAACGCAATACTTTGCAGTATCTGTGTAAGTGGGGTGCTCCTCCCCATACTGGCCGTTTATCGTAGCCCCCAAACTGACGTAGAATATGATCGTTACCTTCTAAAAGCAGGTAGAACCGTGTCAAACAGTCACCAAGACTGCTTCATTGTTGGAGATTTCAATGCTCTAAGGGTCGACTGGTTGTCATCATGCTGTGTTGCCGCTGATGCATTTGACCAGTCATTTATAGAAGTCACGGAAAACTGTTTCCTTGTTCAACATGCCAACGCTCTGACCAGATTTCTCAGTGAACAGCTGTCATCAACACTTGACCTGGTATTTACCTGCTACCCAAGGTCCATCTCAAAATCACGGATTGGTTTTGGCATCACTCGGAAAATGTGACCATAGAGTTTTGAATTTCAGAATGCATACAGCCGCTCCGACTCAAATTACTAACGACCAGCCTCGAATGATATTTTCTGCTCTTGAGTTTAACCTTCTCGCGTCATCTGCTGAGAAGTTCGATTGGCATTTCCTTGCTGAAACTTCAGTCGATTGGACAATTGTGGGACTCAATCAAGCAGGCTTTACTCACGTTGACCGATCAATGCGTAAGTACCAAGAGGGAAGAAGCACAAACATTGGGTAACATATAAGGTGCTATGAGAAGGTAAGCTCCGAGATGTTGCCCGGCTGAACTGTCCCCCACTTCAAACATAAGCTACATTCGAAGTGTACCTCCGACAACGAAACAGAGTCGAACATGTAGCAAAGCGAGCAAGATGCATATTTGAGTAGAAATTAGCGTTGGATTCCAATCAAAAGCTATAGCACTTCCTCGCTCATGTTCAATTCTACTCTAACATCAACAATCAAATTTTCAACAGGAAGACCTCTGATGGTGCAACAGTCGAAAATGCAGAGCCAGTCTTTGTATTTCAGACGCAAGTTGAGCAACAACTTGAGTCCATGGATGAGTATAACTCTCAAGGGTCAGACGGTCTCCATCCAAAGATACTCAAAGCCCTAGCTACCAAATTGAGTGAAGCAATAATTGATCTCCTCAACTTATCCATTGAATCAGGAGAAGTGCGCGACGATTTCAGGACTGCAATATGTCCCATCTACAAAAGAGGAGATAAAGAAGATCCTGGTAATTACCGTCCTGTCAGTCTTACCTTGGTGCTATGTAAAGTATTCGAAGCCCTAATCAAGACAAGTGCGATGGTGTACTTGTTGAATACTAAAGCTATCTCTGACGACCAACGTGGTTTCCTGCCAAAACGTTCCTGCCTCACAAATCTTCTCATCGTGGAGGAATGGGTGACGAGAATTATGGACGAGGGAGAGTCTTCCTGGACTTTACGAAGTCTTTTTAATCAGTCAACCATCATCTACTGTTGGACAAGCAATCGGCATATGAGCTCCATGCTTCAATTGTCAACTGAATTGCAGTTTTCCTCAAGGATAAATCTTTCCGGGTTCAAGTTAACGGAGTCGAGGCTTGCAGTGGTCTCCCGAAGTGTTCAGTGCTTGGACCAATACTCTTCCTCTCCTATGTTAATGAGCCGGAAGTGATCGATGGAAAAGTGCTACTCTTCGAGGATGATGTCTATATGGTGGGTAGCAGAAGTGAGATGCAGTACCTTAAGTCAAGCCTGCAGAAACCGTGGAGGTGGTTCATTGATTGAGTCCTTAGACTTAATGTCCAAAAATGCTGCCATATTGCGATAGGCTCTCCAGCTCCAACACCCCTTGAATTAGAGGAGAGCAACCTTCAACTGGAGCAGGTGAACGCTACAAATGATCTCGGCATACAGGACGATACCTTCAAATACTCCAAACATTGTATGCAAGCAGCAAACAAGGTCTGTGACATACTATTCCTGCTCCGGTGTTTCTTACTGCAGGTCCATGCTGAAAACTTTCGCCCTCTCTACATCTCCCTAATATGGCCAATACTCGAGTATGATATTCCGGCCTCTAACCCGTACCTCATTTAATATGTCAAGCATCTACAGAGGGTTGAACGTCTGGCAACGAGAATGGTAAAATATCTAAGAGAGATTTCAAATGAAAAACGGCTACAGGAGCTGAATCTCACATCTCTGGTGGATCGAAGACGCACAAATGACATCATCCCTGCCGGCAATAGCTTCCGCGACCACTATGATATTCTCAAGAAGTTGTTCTTTACGCCAGCACAAGATCGGGGCCTCTGAGGTATCGGGCTAAAGTTTTATCACCGCCACTTCCGACTCAACAGAAGGAAAGCAGCTTTCTCAGTGAGGATAGCGTTGTCTTGGAACAACTTGTCATCGGTTGCCATCGATTCATCAGTAGATTCCCAATTAAAAAAGACAATTGACAACCCTCTATAAAAAATACCCCACCCCATTCAAGCCCAGTTCATTAACGTTTTCGCTCACTATTTCACCTGTTATTACATGGTGATAGATCACTTGATTTCCCTAAGCAAATTTGAATATTGTACAAACCTACTTAAACTGGAAACAGAAACAGCTTGAAGTAAAACATTACATTGACATTAACAAACTCGATAACGTCAGAAGATACACTATGAAAACGTAAGTCGTAACTGAATTATAGCTTGTGTAAATAAAATAAAATCAGTAACGGATAAGACGAATGGAGTTGCAGCTAAATAAGACGCTAGGGAAGAAATACGTGTTGCCTGACACAACTGAGTTGATTAAAATGCAAAAGTGATTGAAAGAGCGAATTTAACTAAGATGCAAAGGGTAGTAGTCACTCAGACATCCATAAAAATAAGATAGATGAATATCAATCTTGTGGAAATGTATTTCTGATTTGTTGTTGTTGAATGAAGATTCATTTTTGTAATCCAAAATTAAACAGTAAATTCGATAAACGTTGTCAGAACAGAAATAAGTGTCGCAAGTTCAATCAGAATAACCCAGGGGCAAAAAGGTAAAATAATACAACAGCAGCAATCAAGATAATCCGTGGTAATAACTTCAATGAGAAATAATATGTTCCTCTGAAAAGCGAAAAGTACGAATGGGTGACATAATTTTTGATTTGTGTTTTATACCTTTACTACCTAAATCATTCCATTTCTTTTATTTGCATACGTCGTTAAGCGTCATATAAAAATCACCAAGAGTATTTTGACGGCATTATAACAATAATTATTGCAACAGTTGTATATTCTGTATGTGATATAATTTGTTCTTAGTGCTTGATATTAGGCAGTTCATGTTAGAAATTCTATCTTCAGCTTTAAATCACTTTTAATCCTCCATAGCCAAATTTATTCTGTTAGTCATATCGTTCATCATAGTGGGAAATTTTAGTATTCTTTTTTCTCAACCATGTTTTCAGTTTCATTCAAGTGCTTGTATACTGCACTATTTGAAATCTCCGAACTTACACGAGCCTTGCCTTCTTACTTCCAACAATAGTGGTTCCGTGGCATTCTTTATATATCATGCTATTTTGTTTTCTTCTGCTATAATGCTCATTTCACATCTACTAAATATTTTTCCTTCCCTTTTACTTGATGCATACAGGCGTTCCGTGTCACTTTTTAGAGTGGAATGCCGCATGTATAGCGAGCAACGACCTTGCCTTTCCATCTAAACTGTTATGTTTGTCCATGGGTTTACCTCTGCTCCATAACGAGAGATTGAGACCGCCCGGATTTTGAAAGTTTCACTCTTATTTTATCCATTTCATTTAGACTTAAGGATCAGTTTTAGTTTTAGTCTACGCCAGCACACCAGGACAATATTTTTAGACATTTCTTTCACCATCAATAAATTAATTTCCAAACTCCCCAAGTTCTAATAGCTCGTCTCTTCTATCTTCTTTACCACTTCTAACTCTATCTTTTACACGGCCATAGATGTGATTTTCCCTCTTTTGAAGACATACACACCAAGCTTTTTTAGCGTAGTCTGTACTTTAATCTGATATCAGAACTGAAAGTATAAACCATATCAATGAGGGAAGTGGTTTGGATTTCATCGTTACCATAATGTCTGAGGTCTTCTAAAAATAACAATTTGCTCATTTGTTGGCATCATTTAAATATTTACCCAGCATTTGCTTTATCTAACTCTTGCTTTAGCAATATCATGAATAGTACAAATATAATTGGCGACAAGCAGCCATGTGGCCGATGCCTCTTTTGAT
Source organism: Hapalochlaena maculosa (assembly GCA_015501135.1). Classification (NCBI taxonomy): domain Eukaryota; kingdom Metazoa; phylum Mollusca; class Cephalopoda; order Octopoda; family Octopodidae; genus Hapalochlaena; species Hapalochlaena maculosa. The sequence continues at coordinate 1,028,358 of JACXVO010032475.1, forward strand.
TTATCTTGTCCCTCAATGTCTTTGATATTACATCAGTTCTCTCTACTAGGATTTGATTCTTGTTGCTTCTGAAATTACTCTTGCACCCATGCAGTACATATGGAGCAGGGACAAGGAGGGCATGAAGAATGATGAATGGTTGCAATAAATGAAATAATCAGTAACCCGTCGAAAACAGGCAGGGCCATTCTTTATATGGTAACTAAAGGAAATCCACAAATAACAACAAAAAACTATGATTCTCTTCTTCTTGTTGATTTCCTTTAGTTCCCTATTTGAAACGAATGGTTCTGCCTGCTTTGAACAGGTTAGCTATTGTAACAGTTATAGCAACCATTCAGCATTCTTCATGCCCTCCTTGTCTTTGCTCCACGTGTAACTGTAACACATTTGCCTTTCAGTGTTTTCTGGTATGAACTTTTCCTCTGTACAATCCCCATTTATGTCTTCTTAACTGCTCTGAATAACCTCTTCCGTTCGTAACCATTAATTCTTTGTTTGTATCTTACCACTTTTGCTTACTTCGCAATGAAGCGTTCTTTTAGTTCCTGCCCAGTCTCATGTATTTTTTTACCTCTACTTTCTTTTTTCAGTAAAACAAAGATATATCCGGCAAGGGGATGTCTAACACCGTCTATATTCTTCTTTTCCACCATTGCTATATGATTTTGTCACTCATATTTTGCTATATGATTTTGTCAATTATATCATATTTCTTTTTCTTTTTTTCATATTAACACCCATGTCATTTGGTACAACTATACTCGCTGCCTTAATCAAATTATTTGTTTGTGTTTTTTTTGTATGTACTTCATAGGCATTTGTCGGTTTAGGATAATTTTCACCGATGAACGTTTTTAAGTTTGCGAATAATGTACAAATAGTTCTGCTATAGTCTTGATTTTAACATATCATAGATATGTTTTCGTATCGTTTATTTACATTTCATCGAAGAAGCTACCAATGTTCAATCCATTTAACATGAGATTACTCTTTATTAGTAAAAGCTGTATTTTCCTCGTTTCCCCTGTTGCTGTTTGTCGATTTCTTTCCTTTTTTTTTAGCTTCAAGCTCTACGTCTGCGAACGATCAGCTATATTTGTATTGCTCTAACTTGATCACATAATCTCTGTTCCATTTGTTGAAATATTCCTGTTCATCAAACATACGGTGAAAGTATCTCATAATATCTAACATGAATACCATGTTCATCTACGACTTATCTCATGTTGTAGCACTCTATGACCACCGCATTCACTTGTTTGCTCCGTTTACGTCCTGTGTGTTTGTACTATTTTGAATATCGACAAGATGGAACCGGACCATAAACGTTAAACCTGATTGATGTAACACCCTTATAATGAATGACTTTAGCTTCGTTACCACTTAATATTTTATGTATTTTCTTTGTCACTCATTATTATGTATGTCCTTGTCGCTCAAATGAGGTAGTGATTATTAGGCTGCACATTGGACATTGTTTTTACTGTGACACCATCGCTAGATGTAACATTGATCACTATAAATGGAAATTTCACTCACTTATCATCATCTTCGTCGTCGTCGTCGTCATCATCATCATCATCATCATCATCATCGCCATCAACATCATCATCATAATCATCCTCATCCTCATCATCATCATCCTCAACATCATCATCATCATCATCATCATCATCATCATCATCATCATCATCAGTAGTAGTAGTAGTAGTAGTAGTATTAGTAGCAGTAGTAGTAGTAGAAGAAGAAGTAGTAGTAGTAGTATTAGCAGTAGCATTTGAAACAGTAGCAGCAGAGGCAGCAGTTGAATCAGTAGCAGCAGAGGCAGCAGTTGAAGCAGTAGCAGCAGAGGCAGCAGCATCAACAGAAGTAGCAGTAGTAGTAGTAGTAGTAGTAGTAGTAGTAGTAGTAGTAGTAGTAGTAGTAGTAGTAGTAGTAGTAGTAGTAGTAGGAGTTGTTGTTGTCAGTGTTGTTGGATATGTATTCTTAATACTACTACACATATTTTTATCTGTACAAGTTGGTTCCAAGTCCCAGTCATATACGTCAAGAGACAACTTTACGTTGTTGACGTTCCTCTAACGACTAAAGTGCCATATATTTGCTTTTGCACGTAATTTTCCTGTTCTAAGGTTTGTTTAAAACATGTGATTACGTATGTAGTATTTTACGTAGGATATGAAAAATTTCAACGAGCACAATGTTTTGAACGTCTGTTCTTTTTATCGATTCTAAATTTCCTGGTATCTCACTTACATAGTAATCGTATCATTTCGTCATCATTCCTAGAGTCTTTATGACACGAGATAGTGTTGTGATTTTTAGATTTCGTATTTTGCTGCTTTCCATTCAAATCTCATTATACTCACTTTTTGGAAGGTGTTGACAGATGCATTTGTGTCGATTGAGAGAGTCATGTAAATGACAGGAGTTTGGTTTGGAATCTTCCAGTATAGAGTGTGGCGTATTTACATTTATGTTTTTGACATTTTGAATCGTGTTTTTCTAGAGGATTGACGTGTGACAATATTCAAGTTCTAGGGGTTGTTCATGTTCCCACCACTTTTTATCGTGTGTCCAGGTTTCGCAAATTACCCGTGGAAGTATTGTGCGGCCCTATCATGCCTATGGAGGCTTATGAAATTTGTACAGGGAGACAGCATGATCAATGATTTCATTATCTTGTTGACATACACGACAACTTGGGTTCCTTTCTTTAATGGGTCGATCGATTTTAAAAGTCAAGTGACGCTTAATTTATCGCCCTCAAAATGGTAAATTGCTTAGTTAACGTCGGAGCGAGTTGAAATCAGAACGTAAAACAGACATAATACAGCTAAGTAATTCGGCCGGAGTGCTTTTGTTCCTCATTTAATTATTGCCCGTAAGGATCTAAATATAGAGGAGGAGAGCAAAGGCAAACAGGAGCGAGGGAGACCTTTGATTAGATAGACGCCATTACGCAACTGGAACTTTATTTGTCGTATTCAACAGGTTAGGAGGCAATGTCAAGTTCGGTGAAATATGAGATCGGAATGTAAAGACATCCGAAATAGCGCTAAGCATTTGGCCCGGCAGGCTAAAGTATTTGCCACCCTACCACCTTTATTTTGATTAAGGCACTCTTAGTTTCAACGTCATCTCTGGGAAATCAAAGACATGACGTTGTTTGAGTTTAATTATCATTATCACGTTATTTATTAGATACGATAGACGAAAACAATAGTGTTCTGTGTAAATAGGTATTTATATATTTATTATTATGTTTGTGTCTGAGCTTCTTTCAAAACCATCGATTGATAACCGGCGTTGATGCTGAAATACCCGTTAATGTAAGTAGAAGGCTGGCAGAGTATAAGTAAAAGGTACGATTCCTTCGATTAAAATATGTGGTATCGTGGCGTGATTAGTGTCATAAAATAAAAGAGAAATGAACTGAATAACAGAATAAACATAAAATCGCATACACACGTACATGGGCATATATACGCATATGTACAAACATACACACATACACGCGCGCGCGCAAACACTCATATATATATATATATATATATATATATATATATATATATATATATATAAACTTACATAAACATAGGTAAAAATCGACCAGTGATAGGTCAAGGCAATGTCTAACCTATTAGCACCACGTGATAGGATTGACTAAATCAATTTAAAGTCAAGTTTTGCGTCCATTAGATGAGCAGTATCCAGGTATATGTAGCTCATCTAAAATTCCCTGAAGAAACTAATTCACTAATCCAGACTTCGCTTAAAGGTGATGCGAACCTTTTCCTCTTTGATCCGCTTTGGGAAAATGTTAAACGGCAGGTACTGTTTAGGTGAAGAAATTGTATTGCAGTGTCCTTATATATTGTGATACGGAATTGGGGAGAGGACGCATGGCCGTGGTCCCAGTCGTGGATAAAACTTGAAGCTAATGTTCAGATCGTTTGGACATTCTTGTTGGTATAATTTCCACATCGGGCAATTTATGTAGCACTCGGAGCGGCGGTGGAAATAGTAGAGTTTCAGGGCTTAAAGATGGTCCCAGTAGTCGAGATCAGTCATGTCCCTAATTCGTTTAGTGAATGCCTTCTAGGGTGATTAAATTTTAGAGATGTTTTGTTTTCTGTGAGTAGACCACAGGGTGCATCAGGATTTAAAGTTTGTTCATACAAAAGGACCGAATGACTCTTATGTTCCAGGATCACATCGTACGAGATATATCGACCTTATTATTGATGTGGGCTCTCCAACTGAGATTGCTATCGACAATTGCTCCCATGTATCTGATATCGTTAGATGCTGTGAGGTGTCCCAACGATGAAAGAGAGTATGGTTGTTTTACTATAGTCTTTCTTCCAAAATGCATCAGCTGAAAACATTCCACGTTTAGTTCCATTTTGTTTTAATCTACCCATTGACTCAGAGTTGAGTTCGGTGTTCTTCATCGTTGATGATTTGCTGGAGCTTAGTGTCAACTGCAAATATTTTCACTTTGCAGTGTTTTACTACGTTTGAAATATCATTAATGTATATTATGAAGGTTGAGCAGGCCAAATACAGGCCCTTCAGGGAGCGGAATCCATCGACTACAACATGTTGTGTTCTATTCCTCAGTGAACATTCAATCTAATGCAGAAGTTTTCCATGGATGCCAACATTTGTCAGTTAGGAGAGTAAGGTTTTATAGTCGACCCTGTCAAATGACTTACTGAAGACAAGATATATGACATCAGACTCTGAACCTGTTGCCAAGAGTTTAAAATTGTCCTCAGTGTGGTGTAAAACCTGTGTTAGATAGAACCTGGCACAGTGAAAACCATGCTGATTTGA
>JACXVO010032529.1:2136707-2150014 GCA_015501135.1 Hapalochlaena maculosa
CGTGTGCCATTCGCATGACACAGGGAATTTTGGTGATTTTACATGCCACCGACACGCATGCCAGCTGCGTGGCACTAACACAGGCTCACTAATGTGGAACCAACTATGCCCTGAATAACATATACATACATACAAATACACATATCTATACACATACATATGTAGACATGTACATATGCACATACACACATGTACATGGACACAGCCACACATACATTCACACATATATAGTGTGTGTGTGTGTTTATTTTGCAAAAAATAAATGACCTTCCTGAAATACAATATCGTTTTCAACATACAATTTCACATCAGAAATCTTGTAACACAAATTGATAAGCATACATATATATGTACGTACATGTATACATACGTATATAGGTGCAGGAGTGACTGTGTAGTTAGTAGCTTGCCTATCAACCACACAGTTCCAGGTTCAGTCCCCATGCGTGGCACCTTGGGCAAGTGTCATCTACTATAACCTCAGGCTGACCAAAGTCTAGTGTGGATTTGGTATACAGAAATTGGAAAAAGCTTGTCATATGTGAGAGTGTGTGTGTGTGTTTGTTCCCCAACATCATTTGACAATCGATGCTGGTGTGTTTATGTCTGTCACTTAGCAGTTTGGCAAAAGAGACAGATATAATAAGTACTAGACTTACAAAGAATAAGTCCTGGGGTCAATTTGTTTGACTGAAGGCTGTGCTACAGCATGGACACATTCAAATGACTGAAACATGTTAAAGTATGGCACATGAAATCACCAATCTCGGTCGAGGCAATTGGAAGGTTCACGCAAGTAACTCCTGTGTCGGTGGCACATAAAATATCACCAAATCCCCGTGTCACGTAAATGGCACATGTGTAGGTGACACGTAAAAACAGCCCACGCTCAGAGTGGTTGGCATAAGACATCAAGTCAAACCAGACTGGAACACGGTGAGGCCACCTGGCCCATCAGTCTTGGTCAAAATGTCTAACCCATGCTGGCATAGAAAACGGTTGTTAAAGAATGATGATGATGATGAATACGAAAGAAAATATATTTTCATGCTGCTCCAATCCACTCAGCTGAAATGGCATGGATGGAACAACCTTCCAATTAGGTGGGGGGGATGTTTGTCTGCTCACCAAGCCAGTGGGATGGCATCACTCAGAAGATAAAACATTGACAAGTGCATTGAGACCAGCAAGGAGTGGTTGGCGTTAGGAAGGGCATCCAGCTGTAGAAACCAAACCAAACCAGATTGGTGCTTGGTACGGCCAACCAGCCCACCAGTCCCGGTCGAAAACATCTAACCCATGCGTGCATGGACAACGGATACTAAATGATGATATATATATGTATGTATGCATGCACATCAGTAGTACATTTTTTTAATATAAGAAAGTAGATATAAAATAATGTCTTTTATATGATGAGTTTTATTAACATCTAGGATACTCTATATGAATTATCTTTTGTACTTGCTTGATAGTTTAACCTATTGACCCTCAGAAGACGAAAGGCAGAAAACCCACATTGACAAGATTTGAAATTAGAACAAACAATTGTAACTAAACAACTCCAGTATTTTATACGAGACTAATACCTCAGCTAATTCACCACCTTACAAGGATTTCAGGAGTTTCAACTTAGAAACTGTAGAATATGAATCAGGTAGTCTAATCACTATAATTGCAAATGTACTGACCCTAATTAAAGTTTTAAATCTTGTTAGATTCTTTTATTCTTTTATGTGTTTCAGTCATTTGACTGCGGTCATGCTGGAGCACCACCTTTTTTTAGTCAAACAGGTCGACCCCAGAACATTCTTTGTAAGTCCAGTACATATTTTATCGCTCTTTTGCCGAACTGCTAAGTGACGGAGACACAAACACATCTGCATCGGTTGTCAAGCGATGGTGAGGGGACAAATACAGACACAGAAACACAAAGAATATATATATATATACAATGTGTTTGCACAAGCACAGATCTGTGTGCATAATTACAAATTCACTTTGCTCCAAATTTACACGAAAGCAAAAAAAAAATGTTACAATACAGACACACAAATACAAAAGCAATATTTACTAAAACAATTCAACAGTATCGATAATTACAGTATGCATGTATTTCAAGTAATAGGATAATCAATAAAATGTAGATATCTGAGGGAGATATACTGGTAGTCCTCAATGTCTCATTTAATGGCCTTTTGAAATCAGGATGTGAGATGACAAATGTAGGTATTGGAGTGTATATGCGATCGTGAAGTTGTGAGTTTTGATTCCAGGACTGGGTTGCATGTTGTGTTCTTGGGCAAGACACTATTTCATATTACTCCAGCTCACTCAGCTGTAGAAATAAGTTGCGATGCCACTGGTGCCAAGTTGTATCGGCTCCTTTGCCTTTCCTTTGGATAACATTGGTGGCATGGAGAGAGAAGGCTGGTATGCTGGGGCGGCAACTACTGGTCTTCTATAAAAAAAATCAACCAGCCCAGACATGTATTCTGGAGAACAATCTCCTAGGTGTACCTATGGTCATTCGTGATGGCATCATCGCATTGCATCACATGCATGTGTGTGCATATCTTCCACTTTTGTTTCAGTCATTAGACTGTAGTCATGCTGGAGCATCACCCTGAAGAATTTTACTTGAATGAGCCAACTCCAGTACTTTTTTCTTAAGCCTGGACATCTAAACACACCAACATTGGTCGTCAAATAGTGATAGGGGAGAAACAAATCTACATACATACACATATATCATGGGGTTTCAGTTTCTGTCAACTAAACCCACTCATGACGATTTGTTTAGCCCAAGGTTATAGGAAAACCACTTGCCATAGATGCCATCTAGTGGGACAGAACCCAGAACCATGTGGCTTGGAACGAAACTTCTTACCACACAGGCATGTGTTATGTGTGATGTGTGTGTGTGTGATGCCTGTCTCATTGTCAGAATGTCACAGAGACACTCAAACAAAGCCTTGTACGAAACGAATCTGGCGATAATGTGAAACTGACAATCCTTGTTCCTTGCACTTTAGAGGTTGTTATCAAATGAAGATTGTTAGCTGCTATCACAATTGTAAATCGAATACACTTCAGATATATTGATACCTAAACGGAGGGTAGGTGTCATGTAAGTGGCACACACCTACAATGAAACTAGAAACCTGGAAAGAGAGAATCGATGTATGTGTTTGTAGAAAAAAAACAGAAGCAGAGTTCACTTTAGTTAGTGATCTTACATCCATACATTGATATCTAATTATTTTTACGTCTACCATCAGCCTTAGCTCTATCTCTGGATAAGCTAATATCCTTAGCCTTAGCTCTATATCTGGATAAGCTAATATCCCTAGCCTTAGCTCTATCTCTGGATAAGCTAATATCACTGACTATCTTACAGTTTCATGCATATCGCTTGCATGATATATTGCATCCTCAAACAGTAATTTTTTTATAAGTACTACAGTAGTCATCACCACGATCCTCATTTAGTGTCCGTTGTCCATCCAAGCATGGGTTAGATGTTTTCAACTGGGACTGGCAGGCTGCACCGAGTACTTGTTTGGGTTTCTATGGCTGGATGCCCTTCCTAATGCCAACCACTCAGAGTGGGGTTGATTTTACATGTCATTCACACATGTGCCATTCGCGTGACACAGGGGGTTTTAGTAATTTTACGTGCCACCAACACTGATGCCTAGAAATAGAATATATTTAGAAAGAAGACTGGTTGGTCACAATTGGAAGACATCTGATTGTAGGTCTTCTTGATCTTGGTTGACCTTGAGTTAATCAACAAACCTTGCTAAAATAAAAATTCACAAACCTTTCCAGACTTAATACTGCAAATAAATGGAGTTGTTATCTGAGCAGTACCCTACAAAAAGACGGATCTGGCTGGATTTGAACTAAAAAGGAAAAAATGATGTAACCACTAAATATTTAATCAATCTGCCAATCCCGTTTCTAATTTTGGTGGGGGTGTGTGCACATTTGTGTGAAAGGCAGTCAATTATTCTTATTTATTGCCCACAAGGGGCTAACATGGAGGGGACAAACAAGGACAATTTGGCCAGACTAGTTGATTAGATGGACCCCAGTACATCACTGGTACTTAATTTATTGACCCCGAAAGGATGAAAGGCAAAGTCAACCATGGCAGAATTTGAACTCAGAACATAGCGATAGATTAAATATTGCTAAAATTTTGTCCAACGTGCTAACAATTCTGCCAGTTCGCCGCCTTCACAGTCAATTATTGACACTTGTACTTCACTGGTACTTTATCTTATTGACACCCATCCAAAAAAAGGACGGAAACAAGGGTAACCTTGGAAGGATTTGGACTCAGGAGCCTGGTGCAGCCAGCCACTGGCTCTCCAGACCTCCGTCGAACTGTCCAACCCATGGCAGCATCTAAAACGGACGTTAAACGATGACGAAGATAAAGAGTAAACACTGCCTGGCATTTCTTTTAGAGTTAGTCAAGGAAATCCACCGATCCTGTTATTATCTTGACTAATAAGGTAAAGTGTCCTTGTCCAGTGCTTTTCTCCAGCTTACACGGTGTATGTTAAAGGAGGTTTATACTTGTTACTTTCACTTTCCTTTTCAGCAAATTTAAAGAAAGCAGCACTTCTCTCAACTTCCTCTCCAACTGGAACTTTAAGTTGATGAGAACTTAAGTCAAAGAAGAAAGTGTTGGGCTTAGGAATTTTTGACCTTACCTACTATATGGAGAAAGTCTTGGAAGAGTTAGAGATTAGCTATCCCTCCTGCATGGCAAAAGAAAAGGTCATAATTGGGTGGGGGTTTTCCCTTCATTTTGATGCTTATTTATGTCTTTCATACCATGAAAAAGAATTCCAAGAGACTTTCCTCCACAAAATCCTAAATTTTCAGATTTCTGCACCTTACCTCTATATATGTGCTTTTCATTTTCCTTGAACAATTGGTAACTCCTAAAATTCTGGCAAAGTTTTTCACTCTAAAATGGACAAGGTCAAAAGGACTGAAAGGGGATATTTTCTAGCAAATGGAAAATGAAAAGTTATGATCTCGAAGGAGTTGGATTATAAGTAGATCTACACTACATGCAACAGTGTTCCAAATAACTGAACAGGTTAGCAATGTCACAGCCATGTCCTGCGGGTTTTAGCTACATTGTGCAGTAGCAGCCAAATTGGCCTCCTCCTCCTCCTCAACAGCACCTTTAACTACAGCAAACTCAGGTGGTTGCCTTGATAAGTTTGCAGATCCCAAGCTATACCACAATAATGAAAATCAGTTCCAAATACCCACAGCTCTATACGGTTGAAAATCTGTTGTAATATGCTGTTTAGTATATTCTCATCAACGTCCAAGAGTTTCTCCGAGAATGTCATCGTTCTTGCTCAGTACCAATCCTCAACAGAATGCAATAGTGGATGTACCAACCGACCAAATTGTCCGACTGTTAGAAAATTGAACATCCTGACAATATTCCAGTAGTAAGACGTCCAAATCTGTCTTTGACCCAAGCTTGCGGCAACTTCGACAAATAAACGGACAAGAGGAAAATGTGCATCACAAACAGCGACCACACCTTAACGTTCAGGAATTTCTGCAGATGCTGCAGCGTCAGCGGTGTGTCTGCCTATTGTCACCCACGTCAAACTGTGTCTTCTGTACAGTACGTGTTGAAATAGTAAATGAACCATCAGACAAACTAGATGCATCTTTTACAAAAAAACTAAAGAGCCTTGAAAGAAAAAAAAAAAGCAAAATATGACAACCACTCATATATTGTATATGTCCCCCAACTTCCATGGCAAGCTTCCTAATAAAATAATTGCTTCCAAACAAGGCCCAAGACGAGAAATATTGAACGGAATAATCGATTAAATCGACTACAAAATATTCAACTGGTTCGTTAACACCAAAGCAACACCAACTCTTCGTAATGAAACTTCACGGAAAGCTCTGTGGTATTAATATAATTGTTATTCGATGAAATGCAAGATTTTATCAGCTTCTACTTGACGTCATAACCATCAACGCTCAACATACCATAAATACATTAGTGCAGTTAAAAAAACAACAACCCCAAAGTACGCTATCGGTGGGGATGCTAGCCATTAAAAGACTACACCATAGAGGGAGCCTTAGATGGTCTCGTTCGACCAGCTACTAGAAATAGCAGTCATATAGTCACGCCATCTTAAGGAGACAGAGACAGTAAATAATGTAGTTTTAGATATGGGAAGTTCGAAAGGCGGAGGAGATGGTCAGATTAAAACGTTTTTGATCATTGATAGGTTTTGCTCAGCCAGAGTTTCTTGGGATTAAAAAGCAAAAAATCGAGAATATTGAGCTTAGAAGTTAAACGATGCAAAAACGCCAGGAATGATGATTACTGCGACAATCATCGGAGAAAGCATATTTATAGGAATTAATAGTGAGAGAGAGAGAGAGAGAGAATATGAGCGTGTGTCTGCAATAAAATACGGATTAAATTAAAAATATGGCTGGTGACTTAATTTTTTGTTTAATTTCTAAAAAAAAAATTATGAAAAACATAAGTAGACTTAACAAACTGAATTGCTGCTGAAATCCAGGCTACTTTGTGAATTTGTCAGTACCCAGGTCAGCACATTAATCAGGCAGATACATCTGCAATCATAAAGAGTCTTTTTTAGACCTATGTGTGTGTGAGGGAGGAACAGGGTGTGATTTGGAGTAAATTTGGCTGCTAATACTAGCAGGCTAGCATCCATGTAGAAGATTCTCATTATGTTAGCCAGTCAGCTAACAATTAACGTATTGTTTATAAAATGAACTCTTTATAAATCTGGTAAAACATTAGAAATCTTAATTTTATCAGTAGCACCACGGAATAATCTTTTTAGTCCACTTTTCAACAATAATTCGATAAAAAGGGAAGACAATAAAACAATTGTTCACAAGTACCTGTTAACATTTATTTTTTTTTTTTTGCAACCAGAAGTTCAGATCTCTTTGCACCTTTCGCAATATATATTTCTTAAATACACAAAAATAAACAACCGGAACGAATTCTTTATTCTAGCGTCGGTTGGCGCTCATCAATTTGAAGTGTGTAGTGAAGAAAAAAGATTTTGAAAAATCCCCGTCAAAAATGGAGAAAATCTAACTTAGGTGGGTGACCTATTCCAGATCTTCACCCATTTGTTTTCTTTTCAAAAAGAAAAGTTTATAATCAGATTGAACAATTTCTATATGTTACTACCTTCTAATTATAATTACTTTCATAGGAATGGAAAGCAAGCAACTTCCCTTCTGTAATCGAGCCAATATGATAGCTGCTATAGGATCAGTGGATCTGCTTAAAAAAGCAAAAATATAAAAGCAAGCAGCAAACCAGATGCCCCTCAAACCCCACCCCATCTTTTTAAAAGGACATATTGTATAATGACTCCCCACCATATATATGTGTGTGTATATATATATATATTATATATATATATATATATATATATATATAAACATTCAGATGGTCACAGCAAGAACACTTTTCGAACATTATGAAGTTGAAACTGAGATGAACGAAATTCTAATATATAATTTTTTGTCAATCACAGAAAATTCGTCGTGGGTGTGTGAAGAAAACTGTTTACTACTATTACTAACTATAACTAACGTCACTGTATGTTGTTAATAGAGAAGGGGATTTTCAATGGAAAATTACTACTATTCAATTCGAAAACTGCCCACAAAATGACGAGGTTAATCTCTACGTGGCCGCATGAACTTTAGAAATCAACAAACCTCTAGCTGTAGTCTTTAAAAAAGTTAAGGACATTTGGGGTGTGTTAGTCCTAGATATACTGTAGGAACGACCTAAATGGGTAATCATGTCTTCTTTCAGCAGAGCTGTTCTGGGGAGCTAAAGGAGTCAGAAATCTCCCTGCAAAGCAAACAGTAAATGAGGGACACAGAAGACCACGTAGTTTTTAGACGCAGTATAGTTGTAGATAAACGGTGACAACAACAAATGTTGACTACCACCACTGTTGCTGCAACTACTATTATTGATAGTAGTTATAGTAATTCAAGTACTAATACATTATAGTAATTACTAATATTTGAGAAAGCAATACAACTCTACTGTTGCTGCTATTCGTGTTGCTATTGTTGTTGTATTGATATCGCGAAAGCTGAAGCAATTTTAATCAATTTTACTGTTGATGTTTTGGTAGAGTCACAAAGTAGGCGTCAGGAACAACGATTTTGTGCGCGTGCGCGCGTTGAGTGTAAATGAATTAGAGATGGTGTGGGGAGAGGAAAAATAGGAGAGAGAGAGAGCTTTAAGGAAAGAGAAAGGAAAACATGGAGTGGAAGAGGTAAGTAAAAACATGAAACAAATTAGAGAGGAGAAAAGGAACAGAGAGCTTGAGGGACATATAGGAGAGAGAGAAGAAAACTAGGCAAAGGGGGGTGGGGAAGAGTTTGCAGTAAAAACAGAACTAGAAAACAAGGTGGGTGGAAAAGAGAAAAAACAAGGCGAGAAACGAAATGAAAAAAGAAAAGGTAAAAGACTACTTACCTGAGATGACCATCACCTCGTTAGGTCCACACACTTCGAATCCCATTCTGTCACTTAGAAGAAATAAGGGACAAGAACGATAGAAAAGCCAAGATTTATTTTTAAAGGGTTATTATAGTCGGTGTAGGGTATGTTGGTGGTGAATATATATCGTTTTTTTTTTCTAACTACAGTAAAAAAAAATGACAATATTCCCAATCTAAACAATGGGCGAAAGTTTAAAAAAAAAACTAAACACCACTCAACAGACTACGGTCCAACAATATTTTCTACAGGCTCGTAACGTCGCTGCTACAAGAATCCTAGGGTTACACTGCTGCTGCTGCTATTAATGAAAAGTACAGAGACGGAAAAACCTCGCCTCAATATAGTCGTGACGTTCCTGCATGCGATTAGTCGGTTGTTGCTGCTTTGTGCTACAGGTAGTAGTAGTAGTAGTAGCAGTAGTTGTAATAGTAACAGTGATAGTAGTAGTAGTAGTAGTAGTAGTAGTAGCGATAGTAGTAATAAAAGTGGAGTTGTGGTGGCGATAGTAGTTGTAGCGGCGGTGGTGGTGGTGATTGTAGTTGTAGTAATGATGCTGGTGGCGGTGATTGTAGTAATGATGTTGGTGGGGCTGGCGGTGATGTTAGCCAGTGCTAATAGTGGTGATGTTTGTCTTTCACTCTTGCATTCACCTCATCTCCATCTTTTTTTTCTTCCCGTTCACTCACATTTTATATATAGCCTATCAATGTTGCCATAAAAAAATAAATAAAAATGTTGATAACAATTACGAAATGCTGATATATATATATATATATATGATTTAATAAAGTAGGGAAAAAAAGAAGAAAGTTGTTTTTTTTTCCTATGGACTACCAGTTATATCATCCTATGGATGTAGAATTACACAATTCTGACAAAATATAAATTAGTGAACGAAGGTGTTTAGAAATTGCAAGGCTTACATATATTTACTTAGTTTATGAGTTTTATTAATCCAGACTAATCTGTTTTATTTTCATATATAACATATAAGCATGTACATCCTTTGTCACATTGTCATTTTATAAAATTTTGCTGGCAATTTTTTAGATTAACATAAATATTTATTTACAAGAAGGAAAATTACCGAAGAACCCTCATTCACTCCTCCAAATCAGGTCAAAACTGTATTCAAACCATTTGTGAGGTATTTAAAAATCAAAAAAATCTCAGCTATTGCGCTTTTAATCAATCTTTATAAATAAAGAAATCATTACGAATTGTGTATCATTCATCTTTATTGAGTCCATACAATAAAATACCGCTCAAATAAAATAGGCAATATAATTAGTTGTTCTTTCTTCCCCACATATTTCCGTCCCTGGGACCATGTTAGAAAGCAATAATAAAGAAAGGGGCAGGCAACAATGGATAGCAAAATAAATAAAGCATCTGATAAAGCGCCTTAAGGCAATTACATTCCGAGTTCGAATCACGCCAAAATCGATTTTCCTTTAAATCTTTGAATTGAATACTTCTTTCTTCCCTTGCACCAAATTTAGATTTGGCGGGGGTCTTAAGATAGATGTAGCTTGGAGGCCATTTATCAAAAAGTTACTTTCGACTTCAGAAAATCGAAAGCATTTTTACTTTGAAGTCCAGAGCGTGCGGGTTAAACGAAAGTTTGTTTGGCATATGTCTCATTCCGGTGCTATCTCCGCTCAAAGTCGTCTGTCAACTTGGAATTATCCGAAAACGTATTCTGTATGGAAACTGGAATATCTTTCATATGGGTTAATATTTGATATGATTAATTAACGATGTTTTTCAGTATTCTTTAAACTGTTTCAGTCACTAGTCTGTGGCCATGCTGGGGCACCGCCTCGAAGAACTTTCTGTCTTATCTTATTTTTTAAAACATGGTCCGTGGTTCTATTGTTATCCCTATTGCCGAACCACTAAGTTATTGTGGGACGTAAACACACCGGCACCAGTTGTCAAGCAGCGAGCAGGATTGAGGACAAACATAGTCACACCCACACACGTACTCATGCACATGCACAACGTACGCACGCGCGCGCACACACACACACACGGGCGCGCGCACACACACACATATATATTTTAGGAAGTTAATTGCTATGGCCGGTCCGAGAGTGACCATTGGTTTCCCGTTTATAAAACAGCAGTATGGGTGTCTCCAGACTAAATGACCATTTGAACCTGACGATAGGTGGTAGGCGATGACAGATGCGATAAACACATTCGCTATCTTTACTCTCATTTTCAGAGATATTCACAATGGGATTCTTCCAGTTTCTGTCTACCAAATCCACTCACGTGACTATCGTAGAAGGCACTTGTCGAAGGTGCCACGCAGTGGGACTGAACCCGGAACCATGTGGTTGGTAAGCGAGCTACTTGCCACACAGTTTGCCCAAGGTGCTGAACCCAGAACCGTGTGGTTGGGAAGCAACCTGTTTACCACACTGCCAAGCCTATGAATGTGATTTCAATCTTTTCTTTTACTCTTTTATTTTTTTACGTGTTTCAGTCATTTGACTGCGGCCATGCTGGAGCACCGCATTTTAGTCGAACACATCGACCCCAGAACTTATTCTTTTGTAAGCCCAGTACTTATTTTATCGATCCCTTTTGCCGAACCGCTAAGTGACGGAGACACAAACACACCAGCATCGGTTGTCAAGCGATGATGGGGGGACATATACAGACACAGAAACACACAGAAAGAATATATATACATATATATACGGCGGGCTCCTTCCAGTTTCCGTCTACCAAATCCACTCACAAGGCTTTTGTCGGCCCGAGGCTATAGTAGAAAGCACTTGCCCAAGTTGCCACGCAGTGGGACTGAACCCGGGACCATGTGGCTGGTAGATAAGCTACTTTAAAACCACAAGACTACTCCTGTACCTAGCTGACCACTCCTGCGCCTAGTATTAAACATATCAATTAATGTTATTCATGCATTCACGGGAAGTTTTCCTGCGTCTCAAGATATCTTTCAGTTCACCTACATTCTTAATATTGAATGCATAAACTTGCTGCCGGATTTTCCGCCATACCCGTTATTACTGTCACAGGTTCGCCTTGACTGGATACACCTATAATCGAAAGCACTCCTACCAAAAGAATGCCGTAGTCAATCTAGGAATGTATTATTCAACCCATCCTTTGTTTTTTTAGATTACATGATACAAATTCTTGTGGCCGATGTTTGATGTTTTTTTTTTACCACGATTGATAAAATAAAGTCACATTGTTCGACATGGCTGATATCGTTTTCAGTTTCCTGGGTACGATACAATATCGTAGCTGACCTTAGTTGAGCAGAGGAGCTAATTCTGGAACAGGGCTAAGCCTCAATTAACACAATGAAATTATTTATATAGCTTTCAGGAGGTGGTGGTGGGGACGGGGGTCTATGTAACAGAAAATCTTCCAGGTGGGGCTAAGCTCCTCCTAGCCCCTTTTCCCTCACCTACGGGGTTGGTACGATAAAATTATTTGCTAGTTGTTTTTGCCTTGCTCCAGGTCAGTCCGGACAGATCAAAAGTACTCTAGTCGTAACCATTTCACCTTTCTCTCGAGCATCGAACTTTACGTATATAGCCTACATTATTTAACGTGTTCGTCTTTTTTTTTTTTTTAAACAGAAGACAGTTAATTATTTTTTACTGCTTTAGAGTAATTTTGTTATTATTTCCGGCTGATTAAACGAACGCATAAAAGCTCCATTCTGGTTTCAAAGTGGCAATCTTTGAGTTCGCAGCCAAATGCCTTAGGTGACAATTCATTCAATTCCTTACCAAAACCTGCTTTTACAAATCTGAGGCTTGTGTACATGGGAAAACTCAATCTCAGTAATTATCCCTTAAACAGAGATTGAGACCCTTTATCTCAGGTTTGGTGGTTCGAAGAAAAGGTGGTGGAATAGCAGAAAAACAGTTACGGCGCCGGAGTAAATCTTTTGTAGCTTTTAGCTTCATTAGTTAACATCTTGAAGCCAAATCCCATAGTGGTGGTGAATACATCGACTGTGCCTTTTCATTTCTGGAGGGTCAATAAAATAAATGTCAAAACGACATCTTCAAATTAAGTTTTCTTTTTTGGAGCCAAAAAATATTTCAGTTTCTAACAAACAGTCGGTTGGTTACCCACAAAAAAGCTAATTTAAAACCACAATGGATATTGCTCCTACAACTGGGACTGTGCTGCTGTTGCGGCAGTCGAAAGCGACTTGTATTGTAGTCCCCAAGAAGTCATTGAAGGGATTGGGACAGAGTTACTCACAATTACACGCCAGCATCTCGCCAATTGACGCGTGCCATCTTAATGCATCGGTGCTGACTAGTTTCGAACCATTTCTTTCTAAAACCTACTTGGCTCCACCTCTTCCTGTTACGCGCGCGCGCACACACACACATGTAAAAACAAGAAGAAAATATCGTGGGTATCTGTATAAGTTGTTTTATATATGAAAAAAGTGGGAGGAGTGTTTGAAAATGCTTTTATGAAAGTTTCATATCATTGACATAATATATTTGTGGTCTGGATCGTTTTTGATTCGGGACTCCAAGTTCTCAAGAGATTTGTAGCATAACAGGTTGTCTCCCCTGACTCAGCAGGGACCGCTGAGGGCGAAAGGGCTAAGATTGTCTCCCCCTGACAAAGTGAACACAGAGAGAGCGTTTCAACCAAAGAGTCTCTCTTGACTACTGGACCTCGAAGACGACAGACGTGTTTCTGTTTA
>JACXVO010032542.1:841418-853269 GCA_015501135.1 Hapalochlaena maculosa
TTATCAAGCGATGAAGTACCAATACAGACACATACATGACAGACTTCTTCCAGTTTCTGTCTATCAAATCCACTTAAATTACACTTAGGTCAGCCCACCTATGGTATAAGACATTTGCCCAAAGTGCCACACAGTGGGACTGAACTTGGAACCATGTGGTTGGTAAGCAAGTTACTTACCACACAGCAACTCCTGTACCTTGTGAATTTCTAATGCCAAATGTATGATATAATAAAAATTTGATAAAGTATTCAGTTAAAAAATTCTCTTCTATTACAGGAAGACCTTTTCAAACAAGATGGCCTCAATACTGAAATTTACCAGATTCGGGACTGTCTTGATACTGGTGCTCCTGAGAAGATTCATATCCTTTTAATTAATACCTTATTCTCATTAATCTCTTTGTTAATTTTCCTGTCAAATGGTAATTGTATAAAATAGGATATTATTGTCATTCAATGTTAGTATAGTGGTTGATTGCTTAAAGATGATTGATAAATCAATTGAAAGTTTTTCAAATTGTCTTCAGAAGGAAATAAAATTCCTCGCGATCAATACCAGGCTGGACTATTCTGGCCTCTGTGCCGATGGCATATAAAAAGTATCATTCAAGCGTGGCTGATGCCAGCACCCACTGACTGGCACATAAAAAGTATCCACTACACTTCCAGTGTGGTTGGCATTAGGAAAGGTATTCAACTGTAGAAACATTGCCAGAACTGGACTGGGACCAGATCCAGCCACTGGCTCACCAGATCTCGGTTAAATCATTCAACCCATGCCAGCATGGAAAATGGACGTTAAGCGATGATGAAGGTTCTGCTTTTCTTTGAAGAGTATCAGTGATATTAAAATCATAACAAAAATGCTAAATGCGTTGTTTCATATTCTTATCGTTATTTTAATGTTCACCTTTCCATGCTTGTCAGCATTCAGTGGAGTTAGTTGAGGTAGATCTTTCTCTGCCTCTGAATGCTCTTTTCATTTCCCAGCCAAAGTATTATGTTTTCCTGTGGCTGGATATGGTTTTCATGGAAGACATTGCTTGTATTACAAGGATACCTGTTCGCTAGTATATGGTACAAACTCCAATCAACCCACCCACCCAACCACAATGGTCCTCTCCAAGTTTGTCTACTAAATGTTATTTACTGTAGGCACAAGGCCTAAAATTCGTGGGCAGAAACCAGTTGATTAGATAGACCCCAGTACACAACTGGTACTTAATTTATCGACTCTGAAAGGATGAAAGGCAAAGTCGACCTTGGCAGGATTTGAACTCAGAACATAAAGACAGACAAAAACCGCTGAGCATTTTTGCATAAAATGCTAACGTTTCTGCCAGCTCATTGCCTTTGATAATTGAATTATTGAAAGAGCAAGCTCTGTTTCCCAATTCAAGGCTGGAAGTCTCTGGATCAAAGGGAAATGAATTTAAAAAAAATTTTGAGGCTGTTTTGAGTCTACCTTCTTTCGTAGGCCACTCAGTTGTCAGCCATGGCAATTGTAGAGAAGTTAAACATTTCTCTTTTTAAATCTTTCTTTGACTGCTATGTAGCTGGTAGTATCCATTCTGTGACCAGTGCTTTGATATTGTTTCTGAGGTGCCTGCCAGAACCTGTGATTCCATGTAATGTCTACCAAAAATGCCTTCAAGTCAGCAGTAACTATAATTTCTCTCGACAAGTAAGTCATTTGATTCTATTCTATTCTTTGACGTGTATTAGTCATTTGACTGTGCCCATGCTGGAGCACTGCTCTTTAGTTGAACAAATTGACCCCAAGACTGATTCTTTGTAAGCCAATTGGTCTCTTTTGCCAAATCATATGACAGGGAAGCAAACACACCATCATTGGTTGTCAAGCAATGGGGGGATACAGGTACACACACACAAACGACAGGCTTCTTTCAGTTTCCATCTACCAAATCCACTCACAAGGCTTTGGTCAGCCTGAGGCTATAGTAGACACTTGCCCAAGGTGCCACACAATGGGACTGAGCTTGGAACCATGTGGTTGGTAAGCAAGTTACTTACCACACAACCACTCCTGTGCTTGAAAATGTACAATGTTTTTGTCTTAAAGTAGTTTTTATATACATGTGTATCAGAGAGAGATTACCCTTGTACATATGTTTTTGTTGTGTGTGGGGAAATGAAAAGGGGTTTCCCTACCTTCCTCTAGTCCTCACTTATCTACTAGTAATCTCTTTGACGATCCTGTCCTACCCCTGTCACTCAGTATTAGCAGTTCACTATCTGACCAAACCAGGAGTGAATTCTCTAATATCTGTTTACAATGTCTCTGGCCAGCTAGATATGGAGAGCTAGCGTGCACATCTCTCCCGTCACTTCCCCTCTTCTTCTTCCTGCTCATTCCCACATGTCCCCCTTGATCTTGAAGATCACCTCTTCACTTCACTCTCTGTCAAAATCTACCTCCCATCCAAGAGGGCACCTTGCACATTATTATCATCTTAAGCTGGGAACCTCGCTCCCTTCCTACTCTCCACAACCATCATCAAACAAAGTGAAAATCCTGTGAACATCCAAGATGTGATGTGGCATCCCTTCCATAGAAATGCTTTTGGAATTGACAGCCAACATTATTCCTCTGTTCCACTGAGTGTGCAGCATGCCTTTGGCAACTTCACCCAGACTTCATCTCTCACCTCCACAAAGACGGGCCCTCTCCCTTCCAGAGGGCATCCCGATGGTTTACTTGGATACCGCCATATTTGAATATCGCTCTATGTGGCACAGACTCTTCAGTCTGTCTTGATCAGGGTAACACGTTGCACCTGAATACTTCTTCCAGCGGTGAGATGGGACTCTTCTCCACCATGGCTTTGATTGTCCACTCAGCCTCTATGCTCTGAAAATGCAGTGCACTTTCCAGCTGCCAAGCATCTCCTTCAGTGCCTCCGAACAAAGTGCTGTGCTATTGTCCATCAGCAGTTCATCCACAGGGCCCTGCTCTCAGTTTCCTCCAAATGACCATCTAGCCCGGCCCACAGTTGACCATTGAGTGATAAACTGCCAGTCATCTCCAGTTGTGCTCTACTGAGATGTTTCCTTGTTCATGCACACCTGGAACAGGGTAGATGGATTGACACCTATTGCAGTCCTCAACTACCTTTTAGACGCTCCATCTTGTGACATTGGTGTCAATCCTCAGTGAGATACAGGGTCCTATCCACGCCTATATGATGCATGGTATGTAGTCCCCTTAGTTCAGTCAGTTAACCAACATGCTACAGCTATCTTTTGGTCTTATTCTTCCAGTTCTCTTAAACAGGTCTTTTTCACCCTGATTAGAACATCTGTCTTGTTCCCCTCTGAAGGCACAAAGACCATGTTCAGCTTCAAGCTGAACTTGGCATCAAGCCCTCCTAGAACCCCTAAGCAGTGCTCCACTAACATTTCCACAGCCCCTTTGGTTCAAACCCTTTTCTCATCAGTGATCACCAACCCTACACAGCCAAGCATGTTAGCTGAATCCATCAAGATTTTGATGGAGCACTGCCCCTATCTCGAGGCCAAATTCACTTCCTTCAGTACTGCATCCAACTCAGCGACATTAATGTGGTTTTGTTCTATATTTTTGGAGAGCACGTCAGCTGAAACATGAGAACAACAAATACCTAGATGAGGACATATATCAATACAATGTAAATAATATTAATGTATTGGTGTGCTTGTAATTGCCTTCTTTTTGAAGTCAGGCCACATCCTCCACTTAGGTACCTTTGATTTCTAACACAACTTCTATTGCAATGCTGCTGGGTATATACCAGTTCCTTTTGACTGGGTTTTCCATTCTTGTCATCTCTAGGATTTTATCACCACCATCCCCTCTCCTACTTTATCACTCCAGTTCTCCCCTTCTGCCCATCTCTTGGTGTAACTGCATGCCATATGCAGCATATCGATCATTGATGACCTGTAAACAAAGCTCATGAAAAGAAAACTAGGTATTGCTCCTCTTGGCCACAGTCAACAAACTGCCAAACAGTCATGTCAGCTCTCTCTTTGCCTTCTTTTCTCTTTTTTCCACACCTCAAAAGCATACATGGTGCATTTTATTTGTTTCAATCATTTGACTGTGGCCATGATGGAGCACCACCTTTCATCGAGCAAATCAACCCCAGGGCTTATTCTGTGTAAGCCTGGTACTTATTCTATTGGGGGACATAAACACACCAGCATCAGTTGTCAAGGGAGGCGGGGAGGCAGACACAGACTTATATATATATATATATATATATATATATATATATATATATATATATGGCAGGCCTCTTTCAGTTTCCATCTGACTCCACTCACAAGGCTTTGTTTGGCCTGAGGCTATAGCAAAAGACATTTGCCCAAGGTGCCACGCAGTGGGATTGAACCCAGAACCATGTGGTTAGTAAGCTAGCTACTTACCACACAACTCCTGCACATTACATTTTTATAACTTCTTCTCACAGTTAGCAGTTCCTAATATTTAAATTTATTTCAGTCATCGTAAGAAAAAAAAGAAGTTGGAATGCATTAAATGAATGACCTGATATTCCTTTTCTGTTTTAAAGCTGACCTTTTTGTATTTTTTATTTCATATTCTCATCAGGTTCTAAGTTCAATTCCTGACCATAATCGAACTGTCTTCAAGTACATATGTGCATTCCTGCGAGAGCTCTTAGATCATTCAGAACAGAATAATTTGGATCCCAAATCTCTTGGTGAGATTTTTTATTTTCTTCTTAATTGTACTTTCCTCCTTCAGAAAACCCCAAACAAACTTTAAACTGCCCCTCTCTAGTATGTATGACTGGGTAACATGTACCTGCTTTTGCTAAGTGTTTTCACTATCCAGAGCTGTCACAGACACACACTCTAATCCCTCATTCTTTTGTCTCTGTGGAACATCAAGGACATGGCAGTTAGAAAAGAGAGATGAGGGTTGCTGCACCAGCAGTGAGGCTGGTATTCATTCTCAGCTGAATGCCTTGCTCAGGAACACCTTGCTGCCTATCCAGTAACTCAGCCTACAGTCTTACACTAGATGTGAGCCCAACATTCCACACATGCCCTTCCCCCATAACTGAATATACAACTAACGTATCTTTATTAAAAATGTCAAAATCTGTTTTATGCCATTATTTCTTCGATTCAAACCTTATTTCATGTAGAATCCTCAAAGTCTGTCTATTTTGACTCTTAGTTGGATCTGTGGAGACGATTGGTTCAGTGGACAGGATGTCGGCTTCACAATCATAAGACCATTGGTTCCATTCTTAGACAAGATGATACTTTGGTCCTTGAGCAAGATATTTCATTACTCTAGTTTTGTCAGCAGAAAATACAAAGCAACTGACTCTCTCTCTCATGAGTAAAAGGTTTAATGCCTGCTCACAACTACACAAGGATCTAAAACAATTAGCAGAAGTAATGGTAGGTCAAATTTGTTAGTGACAATTATTGTTGGTTTGGTTTTGGTGCCTCACAAGTGGCATCCATGTCAGTGGCACGTGAAAACACCAAACTTTTATGGCACATGTGTAGGTGATACATAAAAACACCCCTGCTCTTGGTGTAGTTGGCGTTAGGAAGAGCATCCAGCCGTAGAAACCAAGCCAAACTAGTCTGGGGCTCGGTGCGGTCATCTGGCCAGCCAGTCCTAGTTAAAATGTTCAACCCATGCTTGCATGGACAACAGACGATGAAGATAACACCTTTGTCGGGGTTGGGCAATGGGTCACGCACTTCTAAGCAAAGCGTACATCATTTCATCCTCTGACTTTTTTCATTTCTTTCTTCTCAGCTTTCTCACCATTCTTCCTTTTTCTTTGCTATTTTTACCACAAAGCATACTTATTTTAACTGTAAAGTTTGGTTGGATCTAAAATCCATCCCAATGGGAGTGGACTCTTAAAATCTTCTCAATCCCTTTATATTCTCAAGTCTAGTCTATCAGATTCTGAAGTTGAACCTAAAACCTGTATATAACATTGTTTATCTTATACTGAAAATTGCTATTGAGATATTCCGTGCTTAACCAAATATCCCTTACTTATAGAATGTTTATAGAGCTTTATACTCCTGCTACACTGAGAGTATAGTATAGTACTAATGAGTGTAATGCCTAGATCCCAAAAATTTTTAGACCATTGACCTCTTCATGGAATTCTTGACCCCACTCATCAACACCCAAGTATGTACAGGATAATAAATAATAATAAAGGAGATGTGCATTTATCAACCCCTTGAATAGTCGCATTGACCTCCCCTCCACTCCCAGAGATCAATATTGACCAGTTTGGAGACGCCTAGTGTAAAGGGACATAAAATTACAATCCCATGATATGTGTGGTAGGTAGCTTGCTTGCCAACCAAGTGGTTCCAGGTTCAGTCCCACTCAGTGGTACCTTGGGCAAATGTCTTCAACTATAGCCTCAGGCCGGCCAAAGCCTAGTGAATGGATTTGGTAGGTGGAAACTGAAAGAAGCCTGTCATATGTGTGTGTGTTTGTGTCTGAATTTATCTCTCCAACATCGCTTGAAATCCAAGAGACCGATAAAATAAGTACTCGGCTTACAAAGAATAGGTCCTGCAATTGAATTGTTCAAATAAAGGTGGTGCTCCAGCATGGCCACAGTCAAAATACTGAAACATGTAATAGAATAAAAGAAAGAATAAGTGGGTGTTTTCATTAACTAGGGTTTTGATTAAGCACGGTTTCCAATATTCTTTTAGTCTGTGGCCATACTGGACCACTACCTTTAGTCAAGCAAATTAAACAAATGCAGACACACATACATGACAGGCTTCTTAGAGTTTCCATCTACCAAATCTACTCACAAAGTTTTAGTTGGCCTAAGCCTACAGTAGAAGACACTTTCCCCAAGGTGCCACACAGTTGGACTGAACCCAGAACCATGTGGTTAGCAAGCAAGCTACTTACTACACAGCCACTCTTGCCCTTACTAGATGACATTATGTTCTAAAAGGTTAAACGTATAATTAATTTAGTATAAAGACAGATTCAAGTAAACTCATGTTGCTTCTATTTCCAGCCTCCATTTTTGGCCACCTGTTCTTACGTCCAAGCAAGTCGGAGAGAAATTCTCAGAAAGACGCAGAAAAGAAAGCATTGTTTGTATTCCACTTCCTTGTGAATGAGTATGACGAATGAACACCATCATAGCAACATCATCATCAGCATCGTGCCACATTTAAGGGGTTTCTTTTTAAATAGTTTATTATTATTATTATTGTTGTTGTCTGTGGCAGGTGAGGTGAAGTAGTAAGACACTGGGTGATAACCTTAATGACCCTTTCACACTTGGAATGGATTCACAGGAATTGCAAAATATCCTTGAGGAAAGACTTTGAACATCACAACTTTCCTTTTAAACTGTAATTTTTAAATTTCAGAACTCTATAAGAAGTAATTGTCATCTCAATTCTTCAAAGATGTGCAATGCCAAAATGGTTAAAATATCGAATTCCTCACACCTGCTTTGCAAATATCTTATCCAACAGCAAGCAGTTATGTTCTCTGGGGATAACACGTAAAGCTTGTGGCTTAAGATTTCATGCTTATATTTAAAAAACAAAACAAAAAAAATCATATCACTACCACCATCATCATCATCATAAATATCATCCTTTGAGGGCTTTCATAAACTGTTGTGTGAGATCTCCCCTGCCCCCATGCGTGTCAGTTATTTACCAATGGGAAGATGGCTATGATTACAAACATTTAACCTGTGTAAAAGACTTGTTTTTAATGGTTGTGTGTGTCTGTTTTAATAATCTGCTTGTTAACTGAGAGACTGGACACTAGTATGAATGTTTTCAATATTATGTCTGTTCAATATTGTGTTGGCGGTGAAGAGCTGACGGAAACGTTAGCATACCGGGTGAAATGCTTCATGGTATTTCAGCTGTCTTGATGTTGTGAGTTCAAATTCCGCCAAGGTCTATTTTTGTGTTTCATCCTTTCGGGGTCAATAAATTAAGCACCCATTGCATATTGGGGTCAATCTAATTGACTGGCAACCTACTCCAAAATTTTGGGCCTTGTGCCTAGAGTAGGGAAAAAAGTCTGATCATTTCTGCTTGTCTACCATTACCAGTTTTTCAATATTCTGTGGCTCAAGACATTGCAGCTATTCACACATAGGAAAACTGAACTAATATTCCCTGCTTTGGTTTATAATGGAGTACATTCCTAATATTTAGTTTTTCCATGATTTAGATATTTTATTAACATAGTTAAAAGGCAACTAGTTGGCACAAACATTAGCACACCGAGCAAGATGCTTAGCAGTATTATATCTTTCTTTACATTCTGAGTTCAAATTCCGCCAAAGTCAACTTTGCCTTTCAGAGTTGATAAATTAAGTACCAGTTGTGTACTGGGAGTCGATCTAATCAACTTACCCCCTCCCTGCCAATATCTCAGGCCTTATGCCTAGAGAGAAAGGAATAAATTTAAGGTCCAGTAGTAGGGGGTTGGGCTGTAATCAGCTTGTCTCCTCCCTTCAAAATTGTTGACTTTTTGGCCAAAATTAAGAAACATTTATGGTGGTGTAATTGTTTGGTTAATTGACACACTCGTTAGAACCTCAGACAAAATGCCTTGTAGTATTTATTCCAACATTTCATTATCAAGATTTAAATCCTGCTGGAATCAACTTTGCCCTTCATCCCCTCAGTGTTAATAAATGACCAGCCTATATACAGGGGTTGAGGAGATTGTCTAATACCATCAATGTTGCTGACCCTAATTAGAAACCATTATTGAGTGATGTATTTAGCTTGGTGCCCTTCTCTGGTCTAGAGTTCAAGTCCCAGTAGAGTTTCGTCTTTTACCTATTTCATTCAGACTCTGATCATGTTTGGGCACTGTCTTAAGCATTTCCTCTAACAAATAAACAAAGTGCTATTTTTTAAAGCCTGGCATTTAATCAGTCTCTTTTTGTTGAACCCCTAAGTTACATAGGTGTAAACAATCAATCAATACCAGTTGTGCACACACCTTGCTATATTTAGTTGCATTCCTTTCTCTGTTGTCAATTAAATTTATAGCTGCAATGAAATCTAGCTCAATGGTAGCAGACTTATAGCATCTCCTGTGTGTAAACATGTGCCAAGCGATGCTTAACAGCAGCAGTCAAAGCAGATTAACTGTACTTTGTCCCTTTATATTCAGACTGTTGACATATTGACTTCGTGTCCGCTGGTTGATAAATACCAGTCATACACTGAGTTCTATTCTCCAAATTTGTGACAAAGTTGGCATAAGAAATCCTAATTTGGTTGTTCTGCAATACATTTGGAAGCTGTGTGATTTAGGTTTCCATACAAATGAAACCGTTTCTGTTACATTGATTAAATAAGTGGCAAGGAGCAAGAAACTTCACCCCCACCCCATCCTTTATCATCATTAAAATCTCAGATTTGATATATATATATATATATAATAAATTGTAAGATAGCAAGCCAGCAGAAACATTAGCATACCATTTGAAATGCTTAGCAGTATTTAGTCTGTCTTTATGTTCTGAGTTCAGATTCTGCCAAGGTCAACTTTGCCCTTCATCCTTTCAGGGACAATAAATTATTAAGTATCAGTTTTGTACAGGGGAAGGTGGGGTGGGTTGATTTAATCAACCAGTCCCCTCCTCCTTATCTGTCCTTTTTCCCTTCCATATTGAGCCCCTTGTGGGCAATAAAGACATAAATATATATAAAATTTCCTAATTCTTCAGTGGGATTGAGTTGAAACTTGTTCCCTTGTCGGAAGTACTTCCTCCCTGGGACCTAATGCTGTCCAGAAAATCATCTTGACTCAGTATTAATTTCTTTACTACCCACAAGGGGCTACCTTGACTCAGTATTATTGAGGTTTTATAACTACTTAGGGTGAGGTGTGTGGATCAACAGAAGCATTAGTATTGAGCAAAACCGTATTCCTCTTCTTTATATTCTGAGTTCAAATCCTGCCAAAATCAATTTTCCCAAAGCAGGTTGATGAAATAAAGTCTCAGTCATGGACTGGTGAGAGTCTATGCAATGAATGAATTCCCTTGCTGTCAAAATTACTCGCCCCTTTTACCTGAATTAACTAAACGTCCATGGTGATAACTAAAACATCCTTAACTCCACAAAAGTAAAGCACCCAAACTTAAATGTTTTTAAAGGATTGACAATAATAAATAAAACCAGTTATTTATTCTAGTATAAATTATATTCAGAGTAAAGGTTATTTGCCAACATAACATGGCAGCAGTCCTGATTTGGGAATGAATGTTGCTGGAATTTAGCCCTAGGAGACGTCATTTCCAGCTGGCTATATAACACAATCTGTATCCGTATATTTACAAGCAAGGTCATTTAGCACCCCCACCCAGCTCAAAACAATATCTGTGTATTGATACACAGATATTGTTTTGAGCTGGGTGTTTGAAAATATAAGGACACAGATCACATTGTATAACCAGCTGGAGACGATGACTCCTAGGGTTAAATTACAGCAACATTGATCCTAAACCAGGACTGCAATGTTATGTTGGCTGGTAATCCTTACTCCAGAGTGCTGTTGCTGAATGTCTTTCATTAAGAGATTTACAAATACTAATCTTCTAGAAATTATATTCACTATCTTCTTTCCCTTAAAATTAAGTTTCTGATCAAAATAATTATTAATTAATAACCAAGATGTCATGGGAAAGAATGAATGCAAGAGAAATAAAATGAGAAAAGAAATAATTCATTATCATGGTTTAAGAGATGTTTTTAAAATATCAGATTAGTTCAAGAATGGTCTCCACAGATAGAAAATTCTATTGACAAGTACTTTGTTTAGTAAAGCTTTTACAATGAATATTTTTTGTTGAAACCATCTTATAATGGGAAGGTGAAAATCAGTAACTGTTAAACCATGACCAGCTGAGTGATTGTAAACTATTCAGGGTTTCATCATTAATCAAATAATATTTATATCTCATGGGAAGGAAGATCTCTGATCTTTATATGGCTTAAATATCACACATGTAACGCAATATATACTTAATAAGAGAGGTTTGTTTACCATGACCATCTTTAAGAAGGACAATGAAGCTATTTATGTTCTCACTCATGCATTTAAACTTCAATAACATTTATTTAAATTTTCTTCTCTGAGTCCATGCTAATTGCAAAATAGAGGATGAAAGATTATTTTGATTAAAGACCACTAAAAGCAAACAGCTTTGAAATACTTACCAACTTCTATATTCTATGAACACATTTAACTGTCAATGAACGATTTTGTACAGAGTAAAAAACATACCTTGTGAAATTGAAGCACTTTGTCATTGTGTGTTGAGAGAAAGTCCTGTTGTCCAGGCATCTATTTTCTCAATTGATCTTTATTTCTTTCCGATTCTATTGAACTATCAAGAGATGGATTTTAATATTCAAAATGCATTGTTTATAATGTATTATGTTAAAATTGAAAGCGCGGGTAAACTACATGTGCCAAGCATTTCTCTATAACTAAATTAAAATCTTAACACAACTACTGTGTATATATTATGTATATAAGAAAGACTACGTTTATAACATATCAGACACCTAGTACCCCCACTTTTCAAGTTGTAAGCTTATAAAGAAACAAGCATGTATTGTTGTGATTATTCAAAACTTATTCCAGGTTGTGAAAATTCAGGATGGCGCTCCAAAGAGTTATTGAAGACATGTTTGATGCTTTTACTTAAGAATGTCCAAAAGATAGATACACACAAGCTTGCTTTAAACAGTCTCAAAAATTGCTTTCTTGAAATGTAAGCAAGTTTCTGTTCAGTCTAATTTTTTTC
>JACXVO010032733.1:473043-483349 GCA_015501135.1 Hapalochlaena maculosa
GTGTGTATATATATATATATATATATATATATATGAATGTGTGTGTGTATTTGTTCCCAGACCATCATTTGACAACTGATGCTGGTGTGCTTGCATCCCTGTTACCTAATCGTTCAGCAAAAGAGACCGATTAAAAAATAAGTTTTGGGGTCAATCTGTTTAACTGAAGGAGGTGCTCCAGCATGGTCGCAGTCAAGTGACAGAAATGCATAAAAGAATAAAAGTTTTGGTGTGTTTTTGAATCGCTAACCTGTATATTTCAGGCCGCAATTCCTGGAAGTGTTTAATTAGGATAAAAATCAACTGCCTTACGCACTCGTTTTATGAATGTTAAGACTACATGGCACTTCAAGTTAATTTAGTAGTAACAAACATTACAGTAAATGAGTTTTCATTGAGCTGTTGTAAAATAGTTGTTCAGATTATCCCAGCGTCTGCTGCTGCTCCCTATAACACACTAGACAGAGAATGAAAACTATAAACAGGCCCATTTTACAAAGGACACACCTATCAGCTAGCTACATTAATACTGTGTTTCTTATCTATTTCTTATTAATCAAGCTAACCATACACGACATTGAAACTGCTATTTAAGTGTAAGAGCCTATAAATGTATAGCATATACTTACACAGTCATTTCATGAAGTGTTGCTTCTTGGTTGATTGAACTTTCTCCTGTGCTCATTAGGCGAGATTTGGGAGATCCACTTCCGGCAGAGGTCGCTGCTGATGAAACCTTTATTGTATCTCTTGTTAAAACTAGATCTCTGGTCACAGAAAAATCTGCAACTGTATCAAAATTTTCATCATCTTCCATTTCAGCTGTAGGCACATGAACTGTTTTCTTCCACTTAAAGAAAAAAAAATAAGAGAGAAGAAAGAAAATTATACATCAGCAAGAATAATATGACTGACATAATAACAAAGACAATGCGAGCAAAATTGTCAATCTTTAATCAAAATGTTGATTCCTCCCATTGGTAGACAACCACATGTTTGCAAAAAGGCACAGGAGTGGTTGTGTGGTAAGTAGCTAGCTTACCGACCACATGGTTCCAGGTTCAGTCCCACTGCATGGCACCTTGGACAAGTGTCTTCTACTATAGCCTCAAGCTGACTAAAGCCTTGTGAGTGGATTTGGTTGACAGAAACTGTAAGAAGGCCATCGTGTGTGTGTGTGTGTGTATTTGTACCCCCACCATCACTTTTGCATTCCTGTCATATAGCAGTTCATCAAAAGAAACCAATAAAATAAGCACTGAATTTACAAAGAATAAGTTATGGGGTTGATTTTTTCAACTGAAGGTGGTGCTCCAGCATGGCTGTAGTCAAATGACTGAATCGCATAAAAGAATTAAAAAGTTGAATATCATAAAACAGGTATACAGTGTATGAATGGTATGTGTTTTATTAATGATGGATGAAGGAAACGAAATACTGTGAAGTACATGTTTGTACCTCTCAAACATTCGTTATAATCATTTACCATTTGTTTTCCATGCTAGCATGGATTGAATGGTTTGACAAGATCTGACAAACTGCAGGACTGCATTTTACTCTAATGTCTACTTTAGTATGGTTTCTACCACTAAATGCCTTTCCTAATGGCAACAACTTTACAGTACGGTGTACATTACAATAAGAGAAACAAAAAACACATTTAGAACACACATCTCATGTTAATAACCAAGATGTTACAAGCTAACTTTCAACTATCTTTGTGAAATCTGAAATCCGAAAAGAAAGGAGCTTTTGGAATAGGAAAGGTGACCTTTGGAATAGGAGTAGTGAGGCCTGCTGGAGTTCACAAGGGAACAGACCCATTCAACACATACTAACATGGGAAAGTGAATTGTAAAATTGATGATAAAAGTAGTAGAATACAAAGATAATCAGAGTTTGAACTCCAGCAGTTGTAGTAAAAGGTTTTGGATAGAGCGATCTACTGTAATATATATATGAATAGGTAACAGAAATAATTAAGATGCAAAGATAAAATAGTAAATATAAAAATATAGAAATAGATACAGGAACAATTGAGGTTGAGAAGTTCACTTTGCACAAACTCTTGATTTCAAGATCAATCCCAATGAGTGGTAACATCTTCGGTAAGTCTCTTCTCTTATTTTAGATCTGTGTTTCCATGCCTACATGGGTAGGACCCATAGAAGTATGGAGAGAAACAAGATGATGAAACAAACGATGGTGAAAAGAAGGGGCAGGAAGGAGGTGGAGGAGGAAAAGAAGGAAGAAATGACTACCACTTCCACTACATAAAACAGAATCTAGATATTCCTTGACTATATTATGTACAAATGTCACTTACAAGTGGTCGAGCTGATGTTGAAACTCCAGCAGTGAGTTCAAATGGTTGATCTTCTGGAACTGTTTGAAGTTCAGTTGTATCTCTTGGCTGTATTTAAATAAGAATGGTATTTATTACATTTTAGTAAAAACAGCATTATATATAGTTAAATAAAACAATCATTATATTACACTTAAATAATAACAGTTATATTATATCTAAAAAATTGACAGTGTCATATTTATGTCATAAAAGTGTTTAATTTAGTAAAATAACATTACGTTATATTTAAAGGTCATATAATAATTAAGAAAGAAAGCACAAAAAATTAGTAGATTTTTGTCATCCAGATCTAACCAATGTGTAAAATTTCAACAAGTGATGGACAGTATTTATTCAATCTTGAAACTGTATGTTTAACTATGGCAGAGGTTTTCATTACTACTTACTAATTACTGAAGGAAGTGGGTTATAAACTTGATAATAAATCTTAAGTGAGGGATAAAGAAATAGAAATAATCTGTTTATTTAGTAAGTAAGTAACAATGTAAACAATTAAACAGTTGATGAGACAGTTAATATATTTTGTATAGAGAATACTTAGGCATGAAACATGTACTTTTCTATGCAACACAGACTGAAAAGAGAATTGTGTCAATGCTAAATTCCATGGAACAAAGAAGTTTGCATATCCCTAACAGTAAAATATATTTTGATCACAAGTTAACTGAAATACCATGTTTGATGTGTCTGTTTGAATCGACAGGCAAGAAAGGAAACCATGTAAAAAATCTAATATTAGGTATGGTCATATTGATAATAGGGAAGTGACAGGCACAGTGTGATGTATTTTACTATTACTTTCAACTTGCTTTCAACTCAAAGAGTTGTGGCCATGCTGGGGCACCACCAGCAAACGCATATACCATCATTTATAATAGAATTGGTACTATAAATGAAGAAATATAATTTTAAGAAATTTTGACACAAAGCAGTTTTCGAGAGAGGTAAGTTTCTTTTTATTTTTTATATTGTTCATCCATCCATCTTCAATGCTCAACTGGTACTTATTTTATTAAACTCAAAAGAATAAAAGACAATGTCAATTTTGGCAGCAAATAATATTAATAATAATAATAATAATAATAATGATAATGATGATTTCAAATTTTGGTACAAGGCCAACAATTTCAAGGATGGGGTGGTAAGTTGATTACATCAACCCTAGTTCTTCTTCACTGGTAGTTATTTTATCGACCCTGTAAGGATGAAAAGCAAAGTCAACCTTGGTGGAATTTGAACTTAGAATGTGAAGACACAAAATGCAGCTAAGCATTTTGTCCAGCATACTAATGATTCTGCCAGCTCACTGCCTTAAAAATAACAGCAATAATGATAATAACAATAATAATAATCCTTTCTGTCATAGGCATAAAGCCTATAGTAGGTAATATGGGAGAGAGGGGGAAGTCATACTCAAAGAGTATGCATACTGGGGTCAATGTAATTAACTCCAGTATGCAGCTGGTACTTAATCTATAGACCCTGAAAGGATGAAAGGCGAAGTCATCCTCAGTGGAATTTGAACTCAAAACAAACCAATGGGTAATAATACAGCTGAGGATTTTGTCTAATGTGCTAATGATTCTGCTAGCTTGTAGGCACAAAGCGTAAATTTGGCATCAATTATACCAACTACGGTACTCAACTGGCATTTATTTTATCAAGCCTAAAAGAATGAAAGGCAAAGTTGGCCTCCGAACATAACGAATCAGAATAACCACAATGTGTTTGATTTTGTTTTTTCTGGTGGATTCTGCTGATCCACCATCTTGATGCTGTAACAATAATGATCATAATCAAAGGTTAATAATAATTACAAATGAATGTAGCTCCCAGCTAAATTCTCTATATGTGGAAGTTGTAAGAGCAAGTAGTCAAATCAGTTTGAAGGAATCTTAGTAAACCTAACATTTATGTGGATCAGCACATTTTGCTTTCAAGTCTCAACAATAATGTCTTCTTAATGATCATAATCAGATTGGATATTATCGTTATCTGATCAGATGGTTCTGAATGGAGGTCTATTTTGTGGCTAAAATTTATGTGCAGTAAATTACTTATACTTCGACAATACACAAAATATTTTAATTTTTTTTTTACTTTTATTTTTTTATTGACTGTGTGGTAAGAAGTTTGTCTCTCAGCCACATAATATTATTATTATTATTATTATTATTATTAAGTTTGTCTCTCAGCCACATGGTTCTAGCCTTGTGAATGGTTTTTAGTAGACAGGAACTGAAAAACTCATCGTGCATATGTAAGTGTCCCACCATTTTACAACTGGTGTTGGTATGTTTTTACATCCCCTTAACTTAGGTGTTTGGCAAATGAGATCAACAGAATAAGTACCAGGCTTTACAAAAAAAAAAAAATAATAATAATAAGCACTAGAGCCAATTCATTTGACTAAAATTTCAACAAAGTGGTGCCTCAGTATGGCTTGCAGTCTAATGACTGAAACAAGTAAGATTCCTAATAATATTTAATTATAGATATACAATCATATGATGGCTCTCCGTCGAATCGACGATGAGGGTCCCAGCTGATACGATCAGCGGAACAGCCGCTCCTGAATTTAGCGTGCAAGTGGTTGAGCACTCCACAGACACGTTCACTCCACGCCACCGATGTTATCCAAGGGAAAGGATTAGACCAGTACAGCTTGGCACCAGTGACGTCGCAACTCATTTCTACAGCTGAGTGAACTGGAGCAACGTGAAATAAAGCGTTTTGCTCAAGAACGCAACGTGCAGCCCGGTCTGGGAATCGAACTCACAACCTCACAATTGTAAGCTCGACGCTCTAACCACTGAGCCACGCGCCTTCACAATCATATATATATACAATCATATATATATATATATATATATGCTTGTATATTATATATATATATATATATATATATGCTTGTATATTATATATATATATATGCTTGTATATTATATATATATATGCTTGTATATTATATATGTGTGTGTGTGTTTGTGTGTGTGTAGATATGTGTGTTTATATGTGTGTGTAAACCAAACGATTACAATAGGAATCACGAACTTCCATGTGCAAAACAATGGTTGACAACCAGGTCTAAATGATAGAACTATGCAGATACTCAGAATTCCCAAACTGAAGAACGCTTTCAATGATAGCATACTTAGTCCTTTGCCATGATCAATCCATATACCTGGAAACATTCATGAGGCCACAAAATATTAAAGCCATTAAGAAGTTATTTGGTAATGGTGGAGAATATTGGATAAGAGCTAAAACAGAAACAAATTGTGTTCTGGCTGGGTAATTTGGCTATCAGCATTCAGATTGTCCTGTCATATGCAATACTTATTTAATCCCATTGTCTCGAATTAATCATGTATTATCATGTAGTTTCAATGATGTGGTTGTTTATTTTTAGAAGGACATTGTAGGGAAGGTGTGAAAGGCTAGATCGTGCTGGTGTGAATACAAAAAAAAAAGGTTGAATATATGGACCTGATGTGGCTAGTTCACGTGTTAAAGGGGAGGAAAAAAAAACTGTATTTCATTGTGTAGTGTTGATTTGAAACAGGTGGGGGAATAGACTATAAGCATCCATGGTACAGAGAGAGATCATGAAAACATTGTAGAATTGGGGGGAAAAAAAGAGGGAAGTTCTTTAATTAATAAACTAAGCCACAGCTTTTAACTGTTACTGCTTGAGTAAAGTAGGCTAAAAGATTAACAGTTTCACTTCAGAACCACAAGGTCCCAGGTCTGATCCCATTGCATAGCACCTTGGACAGATATCCTCTATAACCTCAGGTCAACCCATAACTTGTGATTGGTATTGGATGGATGGACCCTGTATTGAAGCCTATGAAGTGGATTGTACATGTAATTCAACAGGTTTATATCCTTTTTACACATTGTCTCACACAGATTCTGCCTGTTTAATTACAGTAAAGGTACACATGTCTGTGGAATACTCAGCCACCTACATGACAATTCAGGAGCTGGTAATTCAGTTGATCAAACAATGGAGATTCAAGACTGGGTATAAAAGACAAGTCAGAAATAACCGTGCTACATTCCTTTCATCAGTGAGAAACAATCCTAAGTATTGATTTAATGTGTCATTATCAAGATTTCGAAATTAAATTAAATGCTAGATTTCTTATATTTTCTAAACCTTTAATGAGTGTGAACAAAAGCTTATTACTGAACAATCTCAAGATCATTAATCTCTTAATAATTAGCAACATACCGAAGCAGGTTTTGCAAGCATTCGTTTAACCAAACGATAATGATTGTACAGTGGTCGCATCAAATCTTTTGATATTTTGGATGACTAAAAAGTGGAAAATAATATCATATAATACACAATATAAAATAAACAGATTAGGATGTTTGAAATGTTTAATTTTAATATTGTATTTAATAAAGACTATAGTGAACCCCAAATACAAAACTAACACTTAGTTGGACAAAAAAAAACATTTTAACCCTTTACGACTCTTTTAGTTATAAACTAACCAAAATTATTTAATATTAGTTTTTGAGCTACGACAGGTTTTACAGCTTAAGCCACTCATGAACAAACTGTAGCCTACATGACTTCCAGAATGGCAAGCCTAATGAAAAATGTCATTGAATTATTTTCAGTTGTGTAGCCCACCTTGAAGATGAACAATGCCTCATGCAGCCTCAGAGAAAGTTTGCCCATGCTTGGATGCAAGATCTGAATCCTTTCACCACTTGTAAACCTTATTTACAACTGGATTTGAAAGCAATTTATTCAATACATAAACATTTCATGCTAATGAGCCCAACAGTTTAATATAGTTTATTTTAGTAGGCAGCACAGAAAAGTCCCTCACGTTACAGGGCCAGTGGGACAAGTTTGAAAATTTAGCCCATCAACATAGATAGTCTAGCTTTAGAATATAGCAACAGAGCAAAAATTTAATAAGTAACATCAAGTTATCTGCTCAATAAATTATCTCCTCTGATTTTTTTTACTCTCACCTTTATGCGGCTCTTAAAGCTTGCTTTCCGCAGGCAAATGTCAACGTTGGTCAATACTCCAATTTTAAGACAGACATAACAATAGGGCAACTAATTTCTTAGATTATTGTTCTGTTATTAAAGACTCATTTTAACGATTTAGTGCCAACAGATTGCATTAAATACTATCTATAAATACAAAATTTCATTTTCATCTCTTCTTCAATGGATGGATTTGTTTCAATTGAAATCTGGCAAGAAAAGCATATTATGTCAGGAAAATAGAAGGTAAAGTTATTTATAAGTGTCTCATTCTTGAAACAACACAAGGTGTGGTGAGAAGAACTTAACGATTGTACTAGTGTGCATATACAAGTGTATAAATGGAGAGCAAGGCTGTGAGAGAGCTAAATAAAGCAAAACTACTAAATAGAGGAGAGCAATACTTGAAGAAAGATGTATCCTCATGAAAGAGGAAAGAAAGTGATACAGGGTGTGTATTCTGTACAAATAGCAGCTAAATTATAAAATGAATTCAAAGTGATTAGAAGTGTTCTGGACAAAAACCCATATAGGAAATATGCTAATAATATTACTATTAAAAAATTTGAAAGCTAAATTACTTGAAGATATTACAAAGTCACATAACAATATTTTTATAATTTTTATTATATACAAACATTTAACAGTAACAAAAATAAAAGCAATATTTCTCATCAAGACATTATTCTTTTCTACTCGAAGCACAAACTTTTGGAGGAGGGAACCAAGTCAATTAGATTGGACCCAGTACAGATCTGGTACTTAATTTATCTACTTCGAAAGAATGAATGGCAAAGCTGACCTCGGTAGAATTAGAACTCAGAATGTAGTGGCAGACGAAATACTGCTAAGTATTTCGCCTAGTGTGCTAACAATTCTGCCAGCTTGCAACTTTTCATGAAGACATTATTAAATAGAAAATCATTACATCGAGAGCTTACCACCCGCTTTGGGCTGCGTTCCCAAGCAATCCGACTCTCGGGCCGAAGAACACCGCCGACCGCCGCCTGGCACCCGCTCTGGGCAGCCCCGATCGAGGGGACTCCGAACCTAGCCGGGCGAAACGATCGACTGTGTACGACCCTTGCGCCACAGCTCTCGATGTAATGATTTACATTTTTAAGAAATCAATTAAAAATTTAAATTAAAATATCTTAGAGAGTTACTTCTGACAAGCTTTTACATTAGCTAAAATTAACAAAGAGCATAAAAAAGAAAATTTTTTCTTCTAGAATGTATTCAAGATTTTTTTTAATGTACAGTTATAAAATATTTAAAAAAATTAAAATGAAATTGTTCTATCAAAGATAGTAATTACTGAATTCATTCATAAATTCTGCTCTCATTCCAACACTTATAAAAAACAAATTGACACACTTCTCGAAACAATGAGTGTCTTTCGAAAAGTATGTCATATTTACTGATGGAACTGTTTTTCAACATTTCAGGTAAAAAGGGCTATAAAGCTAAAAAAAAAACAAAAACAAGAAGCTTCCACATGTCTGCACCACCTTCCAACAACCACCCCACCCACTCACCACCACCATCAAAAAAAAAAAAAGAAGAAAGGTTTCACTCTGGGTTGAAGCTAATTCACTTCCCTAATGAAAATTTCTTTTAAAATCTGTGCTGCTAATGCCATTGGGATGAAGCATAAATGTCATCTCATTTTATTCCAGTAAATGCATATTCTCAATGTGATAAAGTTTCAGATTCTGATTGGAACTACTTGACTTCATGATGATGATGATGATGATGATGATGGCGATATGAACCCCTTGCAGATGGATTTAGTATGGAGAGTTTGTGCTGTGTATTGGTATTGGGCCATTCAGAATTTTACAGTGTATTTATGGGTTCTTCTCAGCGAGGTATATTTGAAAATACAGTACTGCACAAAGTGAGACATCTTCCTGCTCAGACACACAATGTTTCAATGTGGTCAGAACCATTTTTTCTTCCATCTACAAGGAGTTGACAATGTAAGTAAAGTGAAACTGTTCTAATCTGAAAGTAAAATCCTTGCAAAAAGCTCAACTGACAGAAAATGTATTGCTATGGCATTTGCCTAAAATGTTTTGAGTTTTCTTTTGTTTTGTTTTTTTTGTTTTTAGAAAGCTTCGATGTGCCATTTTAAAGTAGTGTTGTGCAACTAATTTAAAAGGGAGTCATAAAACTATTAAATTCATTTAAAAACTCATCTTTCTAGAAGCCAATTTAGTTAAAAAATATACAAAAATTATTAAGGAAAAATACCACTTTTAATGTCATCTCTACAGATATTCTATGGAAATTATAACCAGCACTGAATTTTGTAATAGTGTGTCGTATCTGAGACAACAGATGTAGACAAACAATGAGAGCGAAGATGAAAACTGGGTATACCATAATTTGGGAGGTTTTGTGCCTTCATCAGCACCCATCTAAAAAATCAAACCCAAATATGGCACGTATACCCATTACCCATTTTTCATTTTCAATTTCCCTGCTTGTTTACATCTTACATCTCAGATATGAAGCATCATAACAAAAGTCAGTTCTATAAAAACTCTGTCGAGATAGCCTTAAAAGTGACGTAAAGCAGATTGACAACAAAGTGGAACACTGATTTGACTTATAAAAACGTTTAACCTTTTTGTTACCACATTTATTTTGAAATCTATATAATGAAAATGAATGTGTGTGTGTGTGTGTGTGAGTGTTCATCTATAAGAGGAAAGATGAGAAGTGTGCATAAAAAAGTAAGAATGCATTCTTATGTAAAATTTTACAAAGAGCATGAGAGTGGTCCTAAATCTCCAGGTGCCACCCCCAGGGAGCTATGGGGGCAGAACCCCACCCTTAAAAATTCAAACACATCCAATTATGATGAAAATTAAACCATTTGTATAAAACATTTAGTAGGTTAGTTTTCCA
>JACXVO010032733.1:528383-538924 GCA_015501135.1 Hapalochlaena maculosa
TAAAATAAGTATTGGGCTTACAAAAGAATAATTTCTGGAGTCAATCTGTTCGACTAAAGGCAGTGCTCCGGCATGGCCACAGTCAAATGACTGAAACATGTAAAAGAAAGAAAGAATAAAGAATGGGGTAGGGAGGAGACATTTATATAATTAACTTATTATTACACAGCTCCCCTACCAAAAAATTCGGGTTCTTTTCTTCAAATTAAAAAAAAAAGGTTTGAAATGGACCTGAGGGTTCCACTTAGTATTGAAAGATAAAGTATAGAAATTCTAGGTTTCTGTAGCAGTACAGGTCATCATATCTAAAAAAACAAACAAAACCATGATGCAAACAGAGAAGTCATACAATTCAACAAGCAAAACGTTTTATAAAAAAAATGAATGAGTAGAAGAATAGATGGAAGCTTTTAATAAGGCAGAAAGTAGTACAGAAAATTGGTAAAATGTTGCTGGACGGAATACAAATCAATAATGAATTAAATATTAAGCAAAATCACAGGCTTCAAATGATAATGATAATCATCATCATCAACATCATCATTTGAACCTTTAGCATTTAAACTGACCATATCTGGCCCAAATATTCTTTCCATTTTATGCCCAGATCCAACCAGTCACACCTACCCTACAATGTCATTCTAAAAATAAACTATCACATCATTGAAATCTTAAAGTTACAAGATAATGTCTGGGTGGCAGAGTAACCAGAAAGCTAATGGGTTAACATCTATTTTCCATGCTTGCACAGCTCAGATGTAGTTTATCAATACATTTTCTTCGACCAGATGCCCTTCCTTCGGCCAACCCTCACCTGTTTCCAAACAAGGTAACATTTACCGCTGGACTGATGCAATTGTGCAAAATATTAGAAACAAACACTGCTGTTTGTATAACAGTGACACTCAGTTACAGCTATCAGGTAATGCCAAAACAATGAGAAATCCTCACTTACACAAGTATGTATGTATATGACTGGCTTCTTTCAGTTTGCACCAAAAAAATCCACTTGCAAAGCTTTTCTCAATCTGGGTTATTAATGGAAATTCTAAGTTCAATGTAGTGGGAGAGAACCTAAAGCCATATGGTTGAGAAGCAAGCTTTGTAACTGCACAACCAGGCCAGCATTCTTTTTCTCTTTTTTAAGTGTTTCAGTCATTTGACAGCGGCCATGCTGTAGCACCACCTTTTAGTTGAATACTTTGACCCCAGAACTTATTCTTTGTAAGCCCAGTACTTATTCTATCAGGACACAAACACACCAGCATTGGTTGTCAAGCGATGGTGGTGGGGACAAATACAGACACAGAAACACACAGAATATATATATATATATATATATATACATATATATATATATACATACATGGCAGGCTTCTTCCAGTTTCCGTCTACCAAATCAACTCACAAGGCTTTGGTCGGCCCAAGGCTATAGTAGAAGACACTTGCTCAAGGTGCCATGCAGTAGGACTGAACTCAGAACCATGTGGTTGGTAAGCAAGCTACTTAACCACACAACCACTCCTGCACATTCACTATAAAATTCATATATCTTTCATATATATTCATTCATCTAGGAGTTCCTTGTACCCCATGGAAGAGAATTAAAGGTACAGAGAAAGACAGAGACAGGGAGCACAATAGTGAAGTACATTAAAAAGACAGACAATGTAGCATTAACATTAAATAAGCAACTGGCATTGAATGTAATTCCATCATTAGGAATGGTAGGTGGAAGCTAAGAATGAATTCAGAAGCATGAATTGCGAGGTTCAGAAGAGCAAGTATTATTATCTGGAAGATAACAAAGTGATACAATATATAAAAGAAAAGAGTATGCATTGGTATATGCTGTAACATAATGCTATTAAATAGCAATAACCATGCTTCAGATATATTTTGTTGGTTACAAATTATAATAAGACCAAATGTCACACGGTCCAAAATATCCAAGAATAACTTTGAACCTGTTGATATAAATTTCTTCTTTAAATCGATTCGATTTAAAATCGATCACCAAAATTCCATGTTATCTTT
The DNA here is from genome assembly GCA_015501135.1 of Hapalochlaena maculosa. Lineage (NCBI taxonomy): Eukaryota > Metazoa > Mollusca > Cephalopoda > Octopoda > Octopodidae > Hapalochlaena > Hapalochlaena maculosa. The sequence continues at coordinate 530,421 of JACXVO010032733.1, forward strand.
CAAACATCAGATTAACCCTTTCGTTACTGTATTCATTTTGAGATGCTCTGTTTTTATTCCAATTATTTTAAATCTAACAAATAATTTAGTAGAATAATTTAATTCAGCTAGTGTTAGGAACATAAACTGTGACTAAGGTTTGGTCACAATTTATGTTCCTAACACTAGCTTAATGATAATTAAATTATCTTACAAAATTATTTGTTAAATTTAAAAGAAGATTTTAATTCAAAACTTTTGAAAACAAAGCATTTGTACTACATAGTGAAAGCCTGTTTCAGCCACGTTGGTAATGAAAGGGTTAATAACGAGACAGTTTCAAACCTGAAACAAAGACAGTGTATTTCAACCATTTGGAAACTGTTTGAAACATAACAAAGTGTGTGTGTGTGTGTGTGTGTGTGTGTGTGTGTGTGTGTGAGAGAGAGAGAGAGAGAGAGAGAGATAAAGAGAGAGAGATTATTATTTTCCTAACCCCTTTTCCATGTTCATATAGATCACACAGGGTTTGTTGGAATAGATTTTCTATAGATGGATGTTTCTCTTCTTGCCATCTTCCAGTTTCCTGTTACCAACCAATCTTAAATGGTTTCCAAGTAAGGTAATATTTCTCTACAGCCAAACAGGTTTTCACAGGATATTGGAAATGATGGACACAACTTGTATGACAATGGTACTCATTTTACAACTATCCTACAATATCAAGACAGGGAGACATTGAATACAAACACACACAAGTCTCTTTCAGTTTCCGGGTCAGCCAGGGTCAATCTACAGCATTATGTCATTACAAAATATCACTGCAAGCAATCTGTTAAAAACATATTTACATTTGACTGATATTTGTTCTCATCTTGTTTGTTGTTAAGACAATGTTTTGGCTGATATGCTCTCCAGTCTTCATCAGGTGTCTTGGAGAAATTTAGAACCTAGGTTCTCATTCCTAAGGTATTTTTGATGTTGTTGTTATTATTATTATTATTTTATTATTCAGGTCACAACCTATAATCAAACTTGCAACCTTGGGGTTAGTAGCTCACTCTCTTGACCACTACGCCATATGCCTGTGGACAATTATGGAGTGAATTTTTAAAGTTTATAGACCTAATATTTTCGTATCCTCCTTTAATACTGGCTCCAATATGCTATCCACATCTGCACTTGGTCTACATCCCGAAGACACTTGATGAAGGCTGAAAGGTATATCAGCCGAAAACAAACAAGATCAGGACAAATATCCATCAAATGTCAATAATGCACATAATTTCCCATCTCTTAAAAATAGAACTGTTAAAAACTATTATAATTCTCAGGTCCTGTAACAAACCCTTTGCTCTTTTTGTTGCATGGGGACACCTTTCATCCATTATACTTGCCTTTGAAGTATCTTTGAAGCTTTTTCCACTACCAGCAAAGATAAATCATGCACATATAAATTGAGAGGTTGAATTCATATTGGTGAGTATGACTCAAATGAAATTATCTAGATTCTTTACTACTTACTCACAACAAAAATAAAATTAATTGCTTCTAGTGAATCTGATGCTGAAATAACTGGGTATGACAAGCAGCTACATATTTATACTAGACAAACAACTACAATATTTTACATTAGTGGACTAGAAGTCTAATACCTTCCTCAATCTACATCTATGACAATCATACAAGCTACACTATTCATTATAGCCATTGACATTATAATTAAGATGGCAATATTTTTAATATCATATTACAAAAGTAAAGTGTCATAGAATATATTTCTACTTTGAACAGGATTCCATTTTATCAAAGATATATTTTGCTACAGCCACTTTTGTTTGTATGAAACTGAGATATGATCTACTTAACTCTATAGTTTTCATAACTTATTATATAGTAAATCAAAAGAAATTGCAGTTCCAATTAACAATCAATAATTTAATGCTCTTTTCTTGAAACTATAATCAGTAGACACCTACCGCTACCTTGGAAGAGGTGAGAGTGTTGCTGTCAGTCAAGGCTGCCAATGTATCTATACACATTTGTAAAGGCCTGGGTAACATTCTTTTGAGGATGACTAGCATTTGCTCAAGGGTGAAAGTCTCACCACCACAACCATGTCACCAATGTTGAACCAATAGAAAGAACTTACTCCACCTGACTACGTAAAATACACACACTATGAACAATAGTACTTTTCACGTAATTCATATTAAATGCCAAATTAGACACCTGCATTCTCTTTGCCAGATTGGCGATCTTTCTTTTAAGAACCATGTATGATAAACATATGTGAAGAACTTGCCATCTTAAATAGAATTTTCTTTTCAAATATAAAATCCTGATTTTATAGCACCTATATAAATAATATAGACTCACTTTTAATGAGATAATTTCATTCTGTGGACTGTTTCCATGCTTAGGAAATTGTTTTTTTTTCTGGATCTAGAAGTCAGATGCACAACATCATCATCATTTAATGTCTAGCTTTCATGCTGACATGGACTGAACTGACTTATCATCTTCATCATTTTATAATTTTCACCTTTTTTCTGCTTGCATGGGTCAGTCAGAACATACTATGACAGATTTTCCACGGCTAGATGCCATTCTTTTTACCACTCCTTATCTGTTTCCAAGCACTTGGTCACATATATTTTCACAGAAAGTTGGAAATGAATGACATTGCTTGTGTGATGGCAAAATTTATTTACAAGCCACACACAATATCAAGGAAACATATACAAACGTACACACACAGGCATACAGGCAATGGTCTACTTTCAACTTCCATTTATCAAACTCATTCATACAGCTTTTGTCAGCCTGAAGCTTTAGAAGATGTATCCAAGGCACTATACAGTGGTACTTAACCCTAAACCACTTTTCTTATTTATTTAACCTTTAGCTCACTGAAGGTGCATCATGTTACCACACGAGATTTCTTCCCTGTAGTTTCAGGCTAGTGACAGAGAAAACAATTCTAGAGAAAATGTCATGTGAAAAAGGTTAAATACAACTGCTTTTGTTAATACTTGTGTTCTAATTTGTTTAGGTTCTTTCTTTTATAAAGTAACATTAGCAATATCCCAAGAGCTTATTGAAATAACTGTGGTCATCGAGATTAAAAGGGGAAGGTCAAAAAAGGAATAAATTTTTAAGCATATCTGTAATGTAGAAGACATCTAATTTTGTCTAAATGCACCAACAAGATAATCAGGAAAGAAGAACAAGGATGAAATGTATTTCAGGGTAGAAAATATTTCAGCAAAGCTAACAATATTTTGGCCCCAAAATAGGGTGCTGCATGCTTTGGTAAAAAAAAAAAGAGATTGCTGTGGTTTTCTTCAAGGTAAAAAAAAAAATAGCTGAGAGAAAACAGTATTAGTAGAGACATCACCTGTGCCAGAACCCTGGACGTTGAGTACTTGGTGATTGGGGAGCCTCATCATTACCAGTAGTCCAGCTGCACACCAAAACAAAGGATAAGAACAAAACAAGAAGAAGAAAAACCAATACAGAAACAATCGCAAATTGAAATTTTAAAAAAATCAGCCCAAAATGAACAAAAAAAAAACTTGAGTTAATAGAAACAATCCAAGGTTTTGACAAAAAAAATGTTTTTTTCAATTGTATGTCAGCATTCACAGCTTGTTTAATAAAGATACAAAGCTTCCAAATAGATACAAAGCAAAACAAACTACTATAATTTCAAATAATTTGATTAGAAATATAATCTTATTTAGGTTAAAAATCTGTATTCCAGGCAACATAGTTCAGTTATTAAAATTTTTTTAAGTTAAAATCAATTACAGACAATAGATCAAATAAGGAATTTTCAAGCTGGAATTATTCCAAGCAACTCAGTAATTTGAATATTTGGGTTAAAGTAACAATTATCATATATAGCAGCTTATCAGAAAATTTACATTAAAATTCATTCCAAAACCGCATAACCACAACTCGGCTAATAAATATTTACAGATTGAAATGATTTTTCCAAATAAAAAAATTTCAGTTAAGAAAATATTGAGATTAAAGTTAATTTTTTTTCTTTTCTTTTCAAAGAACAAGTATAATCTTTTTAGAAATTTGCACCAAAAAAAAGGAAAAAAAAAAAAAATTGCGAGCCATAAAAAACAACCATTTATATCGCAACAATTAACAAAATGAAAGACGAATGCTAAAGTTTGATCATTTTACAAATCAATGTTTAAGGCAAAAAAAATATTTAGTAAAAATTAATTTCGGTATTCCAAATTTATGTTTATGATCATAAGAATAAAGCTTAACTGTTTCCACAAATACATACACAAATACTTTTTGGCTAAATATAGGGCCAATTACTTTTAAATGGGGGTGTTATATACAATTGGATAATTTCCATAGTATATTACTAGTACTTATTATATCAATCTGAATGATGAAAGGAAAAAATATAAACCTTAAGTTCTAACTTGGAATACTGAATCATCAAAGCTAAAATGCTAAGTTATGAACAAAGCCACCATCAAAACTAAATGCTGCTCATTCAGTCTAGCTGTCATCAAAGGTAAATGCTACATGTTTGGTCCAGCTGACACCCGAGATGAATGCCACATGTTTGGTTCAGCCGACACCTGAGGTAAATGCTACATGTCGGAGTCCAGTTACCACCCACGATAAATGCTACATGGTTAATCCAATAGATATCAAAGGTAAGTGCTATATGTTTGATCCAGTTGCTATTGAAATTAAATGCTACTTTTGTGGCTCAACTGTCATTGAAACCAAATGCTGCATGTTTGGCCCAGCTGCCATCAAAACTAAATGTCACATATTCAGCCCAGCACTTATCAGAACTAAATACTATAGGTTCAACATAGCAGTTATTATTCTGTGCCATCTCCACTGTTCTTTTGTTTCCAGAATAACAAGATCAAATATTTTCATACCAAATGGTTTAAATAACCAAAATAAGTTTATTCATTTGAATTAGATTTTATAATTATCTTAAGCAAAATTGTGTATAGAATGTTTCCAAACAATGTGGCCTTGTGGTAAGTAGTTTGTCTACCAACCACATGGTCCCGGGTTCAGTCCGACTGCACGGCACCTTGGGCAAGTGTCTTCTACTATAGCCTCGGGCCGACCAAAGCCTTGTGAGTGGATTTGGTAGACGGAAACTGGAAGAAGCCCATTGTATATATATATTCTTAACGTGTTTCTGTGTCTGTGTTTGTCCCCCCACCATAGCTTGACAACCGATGCTGGTGTGTTTGTGTCTCTGTCACTTAGCGGTTCGGCAAAAGAGACCGATAGAGTAAGTACTGGGCTTACAAAAGAATAAGTTCTGGGGTCGATGTGCTTGACTAAAGGCGGTGCTCCAGCATTGCTGCAGTCAAATGACTGAAACAATTAAAAGAATAAAATGTCATCTGAGAGTTTAGACTAAGTTCCGAAAAAGAAGTTTCATCTTCTAAGGCCAAACAATAATTGGCTTCTGTTTATGAAAGGAGGGAACATAATCTAATATTTTAATAACACTAATCTCTTTGATGCCAAACTGCCCCTGGTTCAATGACATAAATTGCCCCAGGTTCAACAACACAAACTTTGAAGTTGTCAGCTAAATTTCATGTTAATGTTTCAAACACCATGTTAATAAAGACAATGTTATGTTATTTTAGCAATTTTTTTCCTCTAATTATCATATTTACTCAAGTATAAGTCGTACTCTTTTAGACTTGCTTTTAAACGAAAAAAATTGGAGTGTGATTTACCTATAGAGAAAAAACTAAAACTATAAAGGGAAAAGAAATTTGAGCTAAGATTTGATATTAGGAATATGACATACACAAGTCCAGCTTATACATGAGTAAATGCAATAATTGAAAGAATGTTTTTCAACAGAAATATTGTAACAAAGGAGTTAAAAGCTTTCTGTTATATTGAACTCATTGTTAAAATGTTAAAATTACTTTGAACAAACTCCATATAAGCTAAGCTTTCTTTATGTGATTAGAAGTTAAAACCTACAATGTGAACCTAATGCCTTTGACCCTTCTGTGATAGTATGAGAGATCTATAGACAGTAACAAAGACATCCAAATGATGATATGAAATATTCTCTCATATATATGATGTCTACTGTACAGCAGAAAAAACAAAAATGCACTATCATACCATTTGGTATCAACAATGAAAAATAAAGATGGGTGAAAATTAAGAGAAAATAAAGATGATAATAACCAACAGGAAATGCAAGGCAAATGTAAATGGTATATTCAATGCCAGCATCCTAAAAAGGAAAGTAGCTGGTCATTAAAGATGATGCAAGAAGCTTTTTTTTTTTTTTGGTAAATAAAATACATTAGTATTCATTGGAGAAGGACCACATTTATTAAATAAATACTCCTGGCCCCTTACCATTTCACTGTATGATGACAGATAAAAAAAAAAAAGATAACGATAACAGTACAGTTAGTGGCAATGATGATGATGATGATGATGGAGGTAACAACAAGATGATAATCATAACCATCATCATAATAATTTATAGTAGCAATAGCAACGTCAACAACAACAACAACAACAACAACATCTATGAAGAAAATAGGCATGGTACCACTGATAGTGATGACAACAGTGACCAATTTACTTTTATTTTTGATGGCATTTTCAAGTAAAATTAAATAATTAAATAACCCAAAGTTTCATTAGAAAATTCTTTATCTTTCCCATTTTTTTGACACCCAAAAATGTCAATTACAAGAAAAGAAGAAAATACAAAATTCTTGTTTTAAAAATTCCAACTTAACACCTCATTACTTTTTAATAAAATGCTTGAGTCTCAAGTGTGCAAGAGTGTGTGCATGCATGTGTGTGCACACGCAAACATTCATGACAAAGTTGAACAAACAAAAGTACAGCTTCACTTAATAAATACATTTAAATGCAAAACATGTCCTCATCTAAAAAGTAATCAATTAGATGAATGCTGATAATTAACTATTACTTCTACTACACTAGAAAGAGAATTTAGCAATAAAACTCCAATAAAAGCAAATGTCCAAATTTTCAATAGGTTAAAAAACAAACCAAAAAAAGTAACAAATACAAAATCTTGTTTGTGCATCCATTTAAAAAAAAATCAATAGAACACAGAAACATTAGTTGTCTACTGAGGGCTTCAGTAACAGAGAGGGAGACTTTGATATTAGATTTATCATTAATAACAAATGTGTTGGCAAACTGTCATCATTAACTAGCCAAGTCAACTGTGATTGAGCAGACTTATGATCAAAGTATCCTGACCAAGACTACCCTGTATTTTGAAGTGTATCTAGGAAAATGATGACAATGATATCTACGATGATAATGGTGGTGATGATGATATGTGACTTTTCATTCTTAAAGATGGCAGGGTTTGATTTGGAGAAGATTTGACTGCTATATTTGGCAGCTTGAGCACTCATACAGAAGCTTTCTTATGCTGGCTGCAGTGGAGCTAGGGATTCTAATCTTTTGGGTAGGGTGCACAGTTAGTTTTTTGATGCAAAACACAAAACATCTTCTGGTACAGCCATAAATAAATCGGTCTGAAGATGTGAGAGGAAAATAAAACAGAAATTTAAGTGAAAGAGGAGAGGGGAAGGTGGAGAGGCAGACTCGGCTTCTTATGAAGAGTTTTCTTTCAGAAAACTATGAAACAATCTTATGTAGTAGAGAGAAGGACATTTAAAAGGTTAAGTGCTGGAAAGTGCATAATATGTGGACTGTGTGTGTGTGTGTGTGTGTGGTTGTACATGAGAGTACATGCATACATGTGTGTGCGTGTGAGAGAGAGTACAGATGTTCATTTATGCCTGCTTTCCCATTTAGTTTTACATCTTTTTCCTCCTGCTAGCATGAGTCAGACGAGTACATATAACTGAGATATTGTTTTTGCAGCCAGATGCCCTCCCTGTGGCTAACCCTAACTCATTTTGCAAATAAAGGAATATTCATTCTACTCGTTTTCAAAATGCAGAACTAGCAGACAATCTTGTAGACAGGAGAATGCATATCTACCATCTCTAGCTCAGTGCTTTGTTATGTGAAACATTATCATCAACATTGTCTTAATATCCCCCTTTTCCATGTTTGCGTAAGTCAGACAGAATATCATACGGAAAATTTTCTGTAGCTGGATGTCTTTTCTGTTACCAGCATTCATTTGTTTCCCCATTGTCATATCCCAAGTAAGGTAGTGTTTTCCCAATTTTTACATGGAATATTCCTTTATTTACAAAATGATTTAGGGTTAGCCACAGGGAGGGCATCAGGCTGCAAAAACAATACCTAAGTAATATGTACTCATCTAACTTATGCTAGCAGGGGGAAAAAGATGTAAAATTGAATGGGAAAGCAGGCATATATGAACATCTGTACTCTCTCTCACACGCACACACGTGTGCATTCTCATATACAACACCAATTGTATGACAATGATGCTTATCTACAACCATCACTGGCACAACACACACACACACACACACACACAC
>JACXVO010032733.1:815353-825733 GCA_015501135.1 Hapalochlaena maculosa
ATTTCAACAGCTTTTATATTAAACAAAAATCAAAATATAGTCAAACAAAATCTCAAGATTTTATAAACCTAAATAAGTTTGAACTAATTAAAACAATCTAAATTTTGTGTTCATAGCTGCTCCAGTCATCATTTTCACATCCATCTATCATCCTTGCTCACGATGGTCAAATAGAATTTGTTGAGACAGATTTTCTACGGCTCCACACCCTTCCTGTCACCATCCTTTACCTGTTTCCAAGTAAGGTAATAATCCCCTTATAACCATGTTTCCAAGGAAGATTAAAAATGAAGGACACGTGTCTAACAGTAACAGTCATTTACAACATTTATACAAAGTCAAGGTGGGAAGACAGTAACCCACACACATACCTGTATGTATGAATTTACGTATACAACTGGCTTTATTCAATTTCCTATCTACAAATCCACTCACAAGGCTTTGGCTGGCAAAGGGCTATGAAAGAAGACATTTCTCCAAGGTAACACACCATGAGACAGAACTATGTTGTTGGAAAGCAAACATCAGAACCACACGGCCATGCATGCACCCAGGTTGAAACTCTGCTGTAATTGTGCTTTAACCCCAATACAAGTTCACCAAGTAACCAATAAATACCATTGTTCCACCACCAAACCCCACCAAATCTCCAAATTGTTTGCTCACAAATATGTCGCAAACTGTGCAGCAGGGACACAGGCAAAATATATTATTGAGAAAGTTATCCAGTATATTACAACACACAATGTGGAGGCACAATGGCTGAGTGGTTAGGGTAGCGGATTCGCAGTCATTGGATCGCAGTTTCAGTTCTCAGACTGGGTATTGCATGTGCTTATTGGATGTAAAACACCTTAGTTCCACGCAGCCCCGGTAGGTGGGGTGGCAAACTCTGCTGTGCTCTTCCGCCACTTTCTCTCACTTCTATCTTTCCTATCTTGTCTGCCCTTGTTTGTCCCCTCTATATATAGCCCCTTGCAGGAGATAAAGAAATATATATTACAACACACAGGTGAAAGTATAGCCATGTGGTTTAGAGTTTCCGATTCAGGTTATGGTTTATGGTTCAGTCACACTACATGGCACCTAGGACAAGTGTCTTCGGTTTTAACCCCGGACATATCAAAGCCTTGTGTGTCAATGTATTTGGTAGCCAGATACTGAAAGAAGTTCATTATGTGTGTGTGCGCATGTGTGACCTTGTCTTCACATCATGTGGTAGTTGTAAATGAGGGTCATTCATTTTCAACATTCTATGAAAACATATTTGGGGATGGTGAAATACTACCTTGTTTTGAAACAAATAAGGGTTGGCAGCAGGAACAGCATCCAGCAATAGAAAATCTGCTTCAATAAATTCCGTTTAAACCATGCTTTCACGGAAAAGTGGATGTCAAAAAAGTTGTATGTATGTGTGTGCGCTTATGATACACTTTTCCACCACTACAACTTGACAAAACTGTAGTTGGTTTGTTTATGTCCTCACTGCTTAATGGTTCAGCAAAAGAGACTGATAGAATATGAATCAAACTTAAAAAGAAAATACATACTGGGATCAACTTGTTCAACTAAACCCTGTAAGGCAGTGTCCCAGCATGGTTGCAGTCCAATGACTGAACATGTAAAAGATAAAGGATATGTAGTCCTCCAGAGCAAACCTTTCTTTCTTAACATGCATTACATCACAGTCAATGAGTTTAAACACCACCTTCCATCTTTTTTTTTTTTGTTTGTTTGTTATATTGGTACCAATGCTTATTTCATCTGACTGGAGAATTTAATAGTATAAATCAGAGGTTCTCAAACTTTTGGGGCCACCGCCCGCTTCATGGCAACATAATACCCACAGTGCTCCCATCTCTGTTCTTATGTGTAAATATTTTATATTTTATTAATTTATATCATTCAATATTTAATATAATATAATTTGTATACAATACTACAATAATATAAATTCATAGTATCCCCCCAATTCACTGGCTTCCTCCAAATGCTTCCTTTTCTCTACTGCCCCTACCCTACCCTGCACCACCACCCTTAGACATCAGCACCCACCTGAACCCCCTCAATGCCCACCGAGGGTGGGGAGCACCCACTCTGAGAACTTCTGGTGTAAATCAAATGAAACTTAAAAGTGCTTCCAGTGTTTGACTTCTCTTTTTAGCAAATCAGATATGGAAAAGCAGGTTAATTGTGATATTTCATATAACAAAGTATAGCCAATTTAACTGGTAAAAGCATTTACTCAGAATGGTCACCTTATTCAGAGATTTTAATATTCCTAATGTTATCTTCATTGTTATTAAGTAAACATATGTTGTTGTTTTTTCAATTATATTGGCAGTTACATAAGTAGGATTTAATGCCAACATAAATACATTCATACACACAATTTTATACACAAAATGAGCACAGGCATGGCTATGTGATGATAAGCTTGCTTCCCAAACATACAGTTCTGGATTCAGCCCCTTCTACTGTTGCCTCAGGCCAACCAAAGTAAATGGATTTAGTAGACAGAAACTGAAAGAAACACTAGAAGTTTATGATTTAAGTATATATGAGCATGTCCAGACAAACATCTATATGTATGAGAATACACACATAAAACAAAACAAATCTACATATATCAAACAATACAGTGGGTATTTTTCAATTGCATGGCCTAAAAACTGGAGGGAAATGGGATAAACTACCTGCATCAACAAGTACTAATTTTAGTGCAAATTTTGAAGAGTGCAGGATCTTGTTTGGGGGTCTGGGGATTGACCATCTGTGGTCATGTAAGAATTCAACAACACTCTCTCACCTAACAATTTGATACTTCCATGTATCATAGATATCATACAACTTATGCACTGAAACACTACAGTTCAATTTTTTCAACAGTCTTGGTATCAATAAGGATGGTGTTTACATTTGACATGACACTGAAGGTTCTCTTCCCTGTAATAGTCATAGTTAAGAGTAACTAAGCCAAACAAGCCGAACATCACACAAAATGAAGTATAGATAGTGCATGTACAAACAGGTTACGTGTGTGTGTGTGTGAGAGAGAGAGAGAGAGTCAGTCCTTGCCTTAACATTGTGTGATAGTTTTAAATGAGCATTATTGTCATACAATGTCATTCATTTCCAATCTTCCATAAAAACATGTTTTGCACTATATACTACTTTGCTTGTAAACAGGCATGGGTCGGTGACAGGAAGAGCATCAAACTGTAGAAAAGCCGTTTTAAGAAACTTGCACTTACTTCCACTCTTTCTTGTAGTCTCTCTATCCTTGAAAGTATGTCAGATCTGAAAAGGGATGGGTTCAACTAGGTTTAAAGACATTCAAGACACACCATATGCTGCAATAGTGCTCTCTGACTCATTTCTACCTATTATCATAGATTCACTGAGCCAGTATTTCTCATAGGAGGGTTGGGGACTTATTCCCAGGTGGGTACTTGCTTCTCACAGGGGAGTGTGGGTCCGAGTTTCTCACCAGGGAGTAGGATTATGAATCTCGTAGAGAAGTGGGAATTGAAAAGAACAAATTGCCAATAAAATTTAAATGGTTTCAAAATTTTTTCAAGTTGTAGAACACCATAAGAAGAAATATGGATGCAAGCTATTTCAATTTCTCATTGCAAAGATGGAAAAGAAAAACATTTCCACTAAGTTTTGGAGTGGGAAGAGCTTGTATCTATCAGTTGGAGAACTGCTGCGCTAGACTATGTAACATCAAATTTACATACAAGCTTAAAAATGTCAGAATTTTCCATGACAGAACAAAAGCAAAGTGACACACATCCTCAAAAACCACTGAGTTCGTAGCACAGTGAGATTCTGCATTCCAGCTTTAAAGTCACTTTCCTCAATATTGCAACCTCTTATTTGAGGGGTTTTATCTTACAAGTTACCTCGTAATCTCACTGGTGGCAGTGCCACATAAAAAGCTCCCAGTGCACTCTGTAAAATAGTTGGCATTAGGAAGAGCATCGAGCCATTGAAACCATGCCAAAGCAGATATTAGAGCTCAGCAGAGTCATTTAGCTCAGCTCCGGTCAAACTGTCTAACCATGCCAGTATGAAAATATAGCAAAGATTAAATTATCATCGTCATCATTTAGCGTCCGTTGTCCATGCAGGCATGGGCTAGACATTTTCGACTGGGGCTGGCAGGCCGGTTGGCTACACCAAGCCCGTCTGATTTGGCTTGGTTTCTACGGCTGGATGCCCTTCCTAACTCCAAGAGTGTGGGGGTGTTTTTACGTGTTGCCCACATGTGTGCCATTTGTGTGACACAGGGGTTTTGGTGATTTTACGTGCTACCCACACGGATGCCAATTGTGTGGCACAAGCAGCTACTCCAAAATGTACTCAGTGATTTTATGTGCCACCATATCATGGCCATGATAATGATGAACTTCCCGGAATGAACAGATACACACCATCCCATATACAATATATATACATACATAAAATACAAGCACATTTTTATATCCTTAAGATGTGTACACACAGACACATAACCCAATGAAATAAAAACTTACCCATATGTATGCAAACAGTCACCAGCATATATTCAAGCATCAATTCACATACATAGTCACAAATCCATCTAACAGTCATGACTTTGTTTTTACTTAATGACCAGCTTGAATTCTGAGAGGAATATTTTATTTAAATATATCTCAAATATGCATACATTATGAATACGTAAAAAAAGTATAAATATGACCAAACTGCATACATACGTACATACATGCATATACACACACACATATCCCTTTATATACAAATTTATACATATGAAAACATGCATATAATATATATATATATATATATATGCATACATGAATGTAGTTATATACATAGATGTGCAAATACATGCACATACATACCTGTGCACACATACATCAATGGTGAATATATATATATATATATATATATATATATATACACATACATATACACACACACACACTGCTATTAAAAACGTGTATATACATATACACACAAATGTGTTGAAATGTGTTATTCCATTAATATATGCCACACAACATTTCACAACTCATCAGTAACTTATGTTATTTCATCTGTTAGGTACAGAATCCTGAAATCTGACCTCACCACATCTCATTTTTTTTTCTCACTTCTTCCAGTATGGCCTCCTCCTATCAGTACCCACCACTTTTTCATAAAACATTTATCCCCCACCCTCTTATCTCCCTCCCCTGCATTCCTCAGCCAAAACTCCATATTACCCAGCCACCTTTATTGCAATTATGCTCTTGTCTTTCATACAAGTTAATCCAACACACTCAATGTACCTTTACTCATTTTTCCTTCAATACCAATAGATCTTATATTCAATCTTTAGTCTTGATTGAATAAACTTATGATGAATGAATGAATGAATGACCATCTTGTATGTAGAACTGAGTAGTCGTGTATATACATACATGCATACACATAAGCATATACTTACATACATATATGCTTATACACATCATATAGATTATATCTATACACACACATGTATGTATATCGACACATATGCATGTATACATCGATTTTATATATATATATATATGTATGTATGTATGTATGACCTTATCTTTTACTTGTTTCAGTCCTTAGACTAGCTTTGTTGGAGTACCAACTTGAAGAATTTAGGCAAATTGACCCTAATAATATTTTTTCCAGTCTGGTGCTTATTCTATTAAATTCTTTATCAAATAACTAAACTACAGGGACATAATTTGTGTGGTGGTGGTGGGAAAATAGAGACACAAAGACATAAATTATATATATATGACAGACTTTCAGTTTCAGTCTAGCAAACCTACACTTGCTCAAGGAGCCACACAGTGGGACTGAATCCAAACTAGTTACTACAGCACTATGCCTACACAGAAATATACACCAATATGTCTAAGACTATACTTTGTTAGAATGATATTTGAAGAATATTCGGCTACTATTTATAACAGAACCTATGTCATTGTCAGAGCATGCTCCTAACCTATGTTGTTACTGTTTAGCCCCAGGTCAATCCTAATTGTGTAGATCTAGAATCAAAGGTATTCAATCTATGATCATCCTGGGTTTTTTTCCCCCAGCTAACCAAGTACGGCCTCGTGGTCAAGACAGCTGGTTTGCAACAACACGGTTTCAGGTTTAATCTCATAATATAACACCCTGGCAAATGTCTGCTACTTTACACTCTGGGGTCAAACAATGGCATATAGGTGAATACTGTAGACAGAAACTACATAAAACCTTTCATGGATGTATGTGCATGCATTCATATCTACATGAATATGACTCTCAACATCTGATAACCCTTGGTTTATTCATTTATTGGTTTATTTACATCCTCATAGCTTAGCATTTTAGTAAAAATAAACAAATTTAATATTTAGCAGGCTTCAAAAAAATAAATACTGGAAGCTTGATTTCACTCACCCCTTCAAGTTGGTGCCCAAACAGTGCAGGAATTAATTGGGTTAAATTAGTAAAAAGATCATAAGAATATATCAGGTTGTTAAGAATGAAATATTTGATTTTCTTATGCACCAAATTCGACAGTCATTAACTGCAATGTTTTATCCTGACAGTTCTTTATTTTACAATACTGAAGAGTTACATCATCACTTTTTGAAATGCAGCTCATGATGTCGAATTACATTGCGAGTTTTCTCTTGTAAATCAATTTTTGTAAACCCATGGATAGATAAAATATTTGTGCTATTTATGAATATGAATCTGTTGTGGAACCAATGCATCTCAGACAGATCAAAGCATCAATGAGGTGTTTGGTGATGATGTGGCAAATGAGCACACTGTATGTTGATGGTTTGAGAAGTTTTGGCCTATTGACTTTACTCCTGAAAATCAGCCCCATGGTAGACTTGAGACCAAGGTGGATGATGAAGAGTTGGAAACTAGTGAAAGCGGATACATCTATGAGTGAGTTAAGCAGCAAGGTTTGATGTTTCAATTCCAACTGTATTGGACCATCTGAAACAAATTGGCAAGGTAAAGAAGCTGGACAAGTGGGTACCAGACAAACTGAATAGTCATCAAATGACACATCATCTTGAAACTTGTTCTTTGCTGTCATGGTATAAAAGCAAACCATTTTTGCATTTTATGGTTACATGTGATAAAAATGGATTCTTTTCAACAATATCAACTGTTCTGCATGGTAGTTGGATAGAGAAGTGCCAAAACATAATCCAAAAAAGAATATTCACCATAAAAAGTTAATGCTGTCTCTTTGGTGGTCCAGCACTGGTGTCATCCACTACAGCTTCACGAGACCTGGTAAGTCAATAATAGCAGATGTATACATCAAGCAACTGGATGAAATGAGTGAACTTGCAATTAAACAACTGAGATTGTATTTTTGCAAGGAAAAACCTTCAAATCTGGAGAAGATGCAAAAACAGCCCTTCGTGGTTTTATCACCTCTTGCTCTTCAGAATTTTTCACTGCCAGCATAAATAAGCTACCGATAAAATGACAAAATTGTGTTGATAATTTAGGTGCACACCTTGATTAACTGCATTGCTTTTTGTTGAGATAAAGTAAAATAAACCTTCAGTTCTAAATTGGACATTTCATTCTTAATGACCTGATATACAGGTTTACATTAGGGAATGTTTCTTTTTAAGAAAATAGTAGGGCATAATTTGAGGAAGAACTGACTGCTGTGCCTGGCAAGTTATATAGCTGCATAATTCATCTAGGTTTATATTTCACATTTATTCCACATCACAATTCTTACCTTAATTTAAGATATTTCAATAGCACAACCAAATTAGTGATGAGAATGAAAGTAGCTGTTAAAACAGTTTCTATAGCACAAAACAAATGGAAGCAGTTTCCTCTTTCTGACAATACTAATGGACATGAAAACAGAGAGGGAGAGAATCTGCTGTAAATAAAGAATTGTGTCCACACTTAGACATGAGAACAAGTCTCAATAATTGCAAAACTAAAACTGGCACTGTCAGTTACAATAACAACAAGGGTTCCAGTTTATTCGACCAACAGAACAGCTTGCTGGTGAAATTGACATGCAAGTGGCTGAGCACTCCACAGACAAGCATACCCTTAATGTAGTTCTCAGGGAGATTCAGTATGATACAGAATGAGACAATGCTGGCTTCTTGAAATACAGGTTCTACTCATTTTTGCCAGCTGAGTGAACTGAAGCAACGTGAAATGAAGTGTCTTGCCCAAGAACATAACACACCACCAGGAATTGAACTTGAAATCTTACGCTTGTGAACTGAATAGCCTAACCACTAGGCTACATGCCTTCATATCAATTTAAATACTGATTTAGTGGATAAAATGAAGCAATGACCAAAGGGAATCGCCAAGTAAATTTACACTGGATATTCATTTATTGGTGTAAAAAAACCTGAAAATATCCCAAGCATAGGTAACTCTTAGAGGACATCCTCACAAGGAAACAATAATGAAGTTAGTGTAATTCTGAGTATGGTAAAGTGTATGCTTTGCTGAAGAGGTCTAGCAGGGCAAAAACATAGCACAAATTTGCTATATTTTCTGAAAACATTGGTCAATGACAGACATGTTAGTTTTACTTCACTACATTTTGTTAATGCTTTTTTTTAAATCTTTTCTGTGGAACATGTTAGCATTGCTCCTTTTTCATACAGATGTTGTGGCTGTAAAGTTAAGAAGTTTCAGTCCCACCACGTGGTACTTTGCCTAAGTGTCTTCTGCTACAATCTCAGGTCAACTGAAGTCTTATAAGTGGATTTGATAGACAGAAACTGAAAGAAGCCAATCGTGTAAGTGTATATCATCAACATTTATCATACATTTTCATTTCTGGCATGGCCTTGACAGGACCCAGCAAGAAAGGTCACATCAAGCTCTGACATCAGTTTCAGTATGGTTTCTATGGTTGGCTGCCCTTCCTAATGTCAACCACATTACTGGGTGTTTTTTGTGACACCAGTTCTTGTGAGGTTGCTAAATAACTTGCAAGGAAAGGAAACAAAAGAATAGGAAGGCAAAACAGTGACAGGAAAAGAAAAAAAAGGGGGAAAAAAATCCTCATTGATGAATGAAATGAGGTAATATCTGAGAGCAATGATTCTAAACCAAGTGTATGTATGTGTTATGTGTTCTACTACTGATATTATGTGATTATTGTAAATGAATGTTATTTGTTTCCAATATTCTGCAAAAACATGTCTGACTACAGAGAGAAATATTACCTTGCTTGGAAACTGGTAAGAATTGGTGATAAGTTGGATACCCAATAATAGGAAATCTGCTTCAATGAACTCCATCCAACCCATGCAGGCATGTAAAAATGTACATTAAAATGATGATGATGATGACGACGACAACAATGGTCTTAATGAAATGAAGAGAGAAATATCATGCAATGTGATGATGCAGAAAGTGAGGATATTTTTAAACACTTGAGCAAAGCAATTTACATTTTCATTGACCTGGAGAGTAAAAAAAAAATGGAAAAAAAAAGTAGGTTCCCGATCTAACTAATATAAAAGAGGGACATCCAGTAGGAAAACATCTGTTACAAAGATACAAATACATTAACATGTAATGTGTAAAAAAAAAAAAAGAAAACCTATGTAAACCATGCTGACATGGAAGAATATAAAATGATAAAATACAAAATAGTAATAGCAGGTTTTCCCAACCACAACGAAAGACGGAGAGCATAAATAATATGGTAGGTAATTAACAAATCTATTCATGGGCACCTACCTAAATGAGAAGGAATACCTCTGAAGTTAAAACAAACAATTATTAGCATAAGTTTCGACGAAAATGATGAAACACAAACATTTTTAAATTACATTTACAATGTCACAATTAGGAGCAGCATATGGTGAGAAACAACCATAATATTTATAAACTACAGTCACTGATTTGAATTAACCATGTAAGGTTTATGTAAACCACATAGTGCATTGCAGCCAACATAAGTGGTCAGCCGACTTACTAAAAATAATAACTAAGTTTCTCTTAACTCTTTTAATCAGAATCTACCTCTGAGACAGCCTTTGGTTCCATACTACAAATTCATTCTTGAGTTACTATTAAGTCTGCTGTCAGTTGGTGCAGTTTGAAAAGTCTGTTTTGCAAATCCTTTCCTGCAACATTCTAGCCACATCGATGTTAATTTCAATCACTTTAAAACATGGAAGAATGCTCATGTAAAAATGAAATAATAAAAACGGATGGTGAAATTTGAAATCTCTTTTAACCCAAGGTTTGCTCAAATGGCAATGACCTGAGGCTAATTAATGAACCAGACATCATATCATCATCATCATCATCATCATTTAGCGTCCGTATTCCATGCAAGCA
>JACXVO010032787.1:310314-321655 GCA_015501135.1 Hapalochlaena maculosa
TGATGATGATGATGATGATGATGATGATGATGATGATGATGTTAGTGATGTTGCTGGTGGTGATGATATTGATAGTGTAGAAGATAATAAAGTTGATGGTGTTGATGATGATAATGCTAATGCTGTTGATGATGATAATGTTGCTGTTGAAGTTGGTGTTGGTGGTGATGATGATGATGATGATGTTGATGATTATGATGATGAAGATGGTGATCACGATGGCGATGATGATGATGATGATGACGATGGTGATGATGATGATGATGATAACATCTACAAGAGCGACAACAATGATGATCATGATGACTTGGTGTTCGTCAAGTAAAACAACCATTGTACCATGCATGTTGATTGCAACGTTAATGATGACGACCATGAAAAGGAATGCTGAAGTTGATCATATACAGGAAAGAATTGGATGAACATGTGGTTTTTTCGATTGGAACAATGATGTGTTCCCGATGAATAAAAGGTGAAATCAAAAAGACTAAACGCTTAAGGGCACCTAAATTTTAGTTTTATAATCACTCACAGGTGAGCACTAATGAAGCAAATTTTATATCAGTTCAAAAATGCCCTTTCTGTTTATCTACACTTATAAATATAGTATGAGATACATCCTTTTTTAAAGGCAATAAAGATGCAATTTGGGAACAAATTTGTCGTTCATGGTAGAGAGCCAACTGACGGTGGCAATAATAAAGAGTTTATTTCTTGATGGGTATTGTTATCGGTTTAAATGTATATCTAGGAAGTTGGGGAACTACCCTGTGCAACAACAAATTTGTTATTTGAAATATTCTCTCTGATGTAGGATAATTTTGATGTGCTCAATCCGAATATTGCATTGATTTTACTCAATTAGCTCAACTTTATGAGTACATTTTAGTTTTGTGGCGATTTTGATATATTGTACGAATATTTTCACCTAATACAATGCATTGTTTATATATATTATTAAAATACGTGAATTCTGATGTTGTTTCATATATTCCAACTTGTCACTAATTCTTCTTTAGATAGATATTACCAGAAATAACCATAATTTTTATATAAACATATAGCCCTTTTTAAATTCATCCACTACCTGAGCTCTTTACCTTATTTTAAATATTTGCTTGTATTCAGCTTTATTAAATATTATTTTCAAATAAGTAATACAAACAGAACAGCATGTCCTCTTGAAGAAGATGTTCCATTAATTCTCCAGAAATATTTTATTATATTTATTGTTTACAACAACAGAAAATCGAAATTTAATATAACAGACTTTGTTAAAAGAGCGTATATGGCATATTTTGACTTCATACAAGGAAGCCAAGAGAAACATTGGGCCCCTCATAGGTTCTGAAAACAATGCACTGAACATATGCGACAGTAAAGCAAATGTACAAGGAAAAGTATGAAGTTCTGTGTACAATGATATGGCGGGAGCCCCAAAATTACTTGGATGACTGTTATGTGTGTGCCCTAAATTTGAATGGTATTGATAAGGAAAAAAAATATAAAGTCTCGTTTACACTAGTCTTACTTCTACTACCAGAGCAATACGGCACAGTGAAGAGATTCCAGATCCTATATTCAGTTTTATGTCTGTTTAAATGTTGTCACAATCGATGAAGATTCAGCGCCTAACTTTCACTCTGGAGATCCAGACTATTCTGATGAGACGTTTCCTCAGCTACTCTCCCTAGTAGAACTGAACGAGCTAGTTCGTGACTTGAATCTTCCAAAAGATTCTACTGAGTTCTTGGCTTCCCGACTCAAAGAGAAACATCTCTTAGAGAATGGTATTCGTATAAGCTTGTATCGGAGTTGCCATCAAGAGTTTCTATCTCTTTTCACATAAGATGAAGTTATGTTATAACTATTTAAATTATTGCGTTCGTATTATTTCCTTCTTGTATGAATAAAATGCAATTCTAGAGAATCTGTATTGTTTATTTTAGAAAATCCTTCAAATTCTTATTTGTTGTAAGAAAACTAGTTATTTTCGAATTTGGCAGGCAAATTACTATAGACTTTGTTGAAATATTCCAGACACCGGAATAAACTTGTTCACATAGTGCAGAATTAGACTACAAGAATTAAAGTTATGTAACTAAAAGGAAAATATTTAGCCTATATAACTATTCTCTCATATTTATGCCATCATTTCTAGTTCATACTTAATATATCAATGCAATATTTAGCTTAAGGTATCCAAGCAATCATTTCAGATCTTTGCATTAATGATATGTAATGAACAAGGAGTGATGCAGATTTATTTTGTCCGAGATATTGAGTGAATATAAATGAAATTACAGTCATACATGAGAATGAAAATACAACTACATCTATTTGTAAGTGATAACTATGATTTTATTTTACAACAAACCGTGTCCTTGCAGTGGTTGTCTACGTCGTGCCAGGGAATTCTACCTCTTATTAGCTTCGTTTAGCATACAATAACATACGTGTCTCTCCTACTTGCATTAATGTAGTTGAATATGCGTTGTACTCAGCACAAATATCGCGAAAATATAATAAACAAAATAATACTGTGTTCAGAAAGGCAGAGATGGCTAGACAAACCTCTGCTGTGTAGAGCAATAATAACAGTAGAGATGGTCAGGATATGTCCATGAATATCCCCATGCAAATATTCTCACAAAACTCTTTCGCAAATAGAAGGTCTTGGTCCGAAACACGTGAATGCCCCGAAGATATGCCACTTTCTCTCTGAATTAGATACACTGTCAGATGCGAAACGCTTAAATAAATACATTTTGTTTTCTATAATAAAGAAGAAAACCCGCCTTCGAACCATACTGGCTCATGGTGGCCGCTTTTTCCGGTTTCTTAGGTATATAAGTCCCCTCCTGGACGGGATACCGGTCCATTGCACGTGTGCTGCTACATGCAGCAGAAAAGAGAGGAGTGAAGGTTGTGGCAGAAAAGTACTGCAGGGTTCATCACCACCCTCTGCCGGAGCCGCGTGGAGCTAAGATGTTTTTCCACTCAATAAACACACGCATTATCCGGTGTGGGAATGGATTTATCGATGATGAGTCGACTACCCTAAGCACTGGGCCATTGCGCCACCACTTAATCTGTCACATCTGAAAGTATTTTGTAAAATGGTGTAATTAGCCTGACCTGGCCTTTCCAAACACATGAGAGGATTCCTGAAAGTGTGTGAGTTAATAATTCATTTATTATCAATCAATTCTCTATTCCAGAGTGGTGATCTGTCAAAGAATCTGTTTTATTGAAAGAATTAATATTATTTTGCAACAATCAGCTGCAGTTTCACAAGGAACAGTGAGCAGTTCATTATTAATCAGATACTGAGAGTAACATTTTTACTTCGATTCTTGTCAACAGCAGCCACAAATGTCGTATGGATCTATTTCATAAATGGTTCTCTTTCGTACCGCAAATATAACTAAAATTTCATACGCTGTTTTTCTTCTATCGAGGAGTTCTTGTCCTCAGTTCATTCACGGCGAATGATTTTTCTCCACTGGCAGGCGACAAAATTTCAAGAAACTATCAAAATCGACAATATGAGTGAAGTATATTTTACGAAGATAATATCAGAACATGTCTTCTAGCTAAAAAAAACCGATGCCACATAACGAATACTTCTTGATAAAATTATTCTTTTATTCTTTTACGTGTTTCAGTCATTTGACTGCGGTCATGCTGGAGCACCACCTTTAGTCGAACACATCGACCCCAGAAGATATTCTTTTTGTAAGCCCAGTACTTATTCTATCAGTCTCTTTTTGCCGAACCTCTAAGTGACGGGGACACAAACACACCAGCATTGGTTGTCAAGCGATGGTGGGGGAACAAATAAAGACACAGAAACACACAGAAAGAATACATATATATATATATATATATACATACATATATACGACGGGCTTCTTCCAGTTTCCGTCTACCAAATCCACTCACAAGGCTTTGGTCGGTCCGAGGCTATAATATATATACTAAAATGAGAGAACTCACTTTTAGGTTCAATTTTATTTAATAGCAATGTTTCCGTTATTGACGCTAGTTTTAGCTTAGACTAAAAATATGATGATATCAGAAAATTGTTTATTACAGAAAAGGCAGAAAACATCTAATTATCATAGCAAATATTTTCTGTCTTAGTGTATTGATTGTATTGCATATTACATATATTGTAATTAACCTTAATCGTTCACGGTGTCATTACTGTAGATCAAGCGATGAAGTAATAAAAGTGGTATATAATTTACCGCACAATTTATAATATCTATAGGAGATAACAAATGAATATTTGGTCATTTAGCGACATTGAATGCGAAATCAATGGAAGCCTGAATTTTCAAATGCTGTTTTTGCACTAGGAACTATATTTGTTGCATGTTAGATACCTTTCAATTCAATTATGATGCTAACATCATAACAACCGCATCATATGATTGGTTTTCACTGTTTCTGCTTGATATCGATTGCATTATCGAAGTTCCATTACTTTCCTTATATCAATATTATCGCATTGTAACTGTTGACTGAATCATGCATATTTTTATCATAACAAGATCAGTAACCAGTAGAAAGCTTAAAACATTGAAGCCATAGGCCAAATGCTTTAATGATAGTTTATGAATAACGTTTACTCTTATTTTTATCAGCAGAAGAGCGATTTTCATATTAGGTAATATAAAATCACTGCTTATTTTTCATGAAAGATTTCTATCAACATTTTTCTGTTTTCAGGAACAGAAACATCAAGCCAAAGACGATTATGGCGTAAAATTAGTTACTGACAAGATTTACTTTTTTAACATTAACTTTACAGAAAATATATACAGCCTCAAGAATCCTGTAGAAACGATTTATAGCTTTCCATTATACAATTCGAGCGCTAAGTACTTTGAATTTGTAAATAGAACCGTGTAACACGTAACATATTCGAAATATCAGTATTATAGAAGATATTAACAGAACCGTTGCGATTTGAATTAATACGTGTTACATTATTTTGTATATATTTATGTGTTATTTTCAAACAAATATAATCAATGAAAACAGAGAATAAACGATACGAAAATGACATCAAATAAAATTCGTTCTAGTGTTCTGTGATCAGTTTTAGTCGAAAAATTTTACTCCAATGCTCAAAGCGCATTTTATCCGTTATCTATAGAAATGTTTGCGTAACGTATGTGCGACAATCAATTAATGAAAGATTTACGTTCCACACAATGTACACATATACACATTTACTTATATAACCCCCCCATACACACACTCATATATATGTATGCCTTTATTTATCTGTGTATGTATGTATGTATGTATGTATGTATGTATGTATTATATCAGATATATTTAGATCGCCCGTATTATAGGATACGATATAGGGCTATGCAGGATAATAATTTATAGAAAATATTCAATAACTCATAAAAATATATCGCGGATCATTTTGGTTTTATGTTCTATCCGAAATTGTATGAACTATCTGTGCCAATATATATAAGCACCAAGGGAAATATTAACACGTTACACACGAATAAGAAAGATACACTAATTACAATTGTGAACTAATAAGAATTAAAAACTTATATTTTAAAGAATGCTACACTCAAGTTTAATGATTCGTACTCCACATATTTAATGGAGACAATTCGCATTGATGACTATAAACAATCTGATGATCTACGAGACGTCTAGCCTATCTATTATATTAGAAAATATGAGTTTCAACCACGTTAGTCGTCGAATAAAATATTGCAAACTGTTAAACGTTTTATAAAAATACAACTCGCCACCTTCAATTTGGTATGAATAGTTTGATATTTAGTTCGGTAGTAAAATAGTTACATCAAAATGACCTCAAAGAGGACAATAAAACAGGGGGTCATCTTTAATACACATAAACATTTTAATTTTCCTTTCAAAGAATACAATTTGGTGGATTAGATTACAGAAATATGCATGAGGAATTCAGAACCGTTCATTGCATTATACAAACTTCGTATTGTAGAAAAAAAATTGAGGTAAAATGTAACGATTTATGATGTCCATGCCATTTAGGCCATATACTACTGGTGTATAACATGAATCTCCAGCCCACAAACACCCGACACTAGATTTTTTCTTGATCTAGTGTATCCGGATCATTACAAATTTTTAAGTGTAATGTTTTCCTGTATACAGGGCATTGTTATATCAAGCCCAATACATCGCCTAAGATATATGTATATCATGTTCATATTCATATTAAAAAAGCTGATAGATCCTACGCTTTTATGTATTACCTCCTTTGTATGCCGTGTTGGAGGTTTATGGGGTGTTTCACAGTGGATCCCAAGAGCCCATAGTCTAATAGCCTAATAGGGTGTAAGAAATAACTAAAGCAAAGAATATAAATATAAAATGAATTCTAACAATTTAAGGTGCGAGCCGTCAAAACATATTAGCCCGCTGTTCAAAATGTTTAACGGTGTTTCCACAGTGTCCGTTTCCGATCTATTCAATTTTATGTACAGATTAATTAATTAGTCTGTTTTCTTACAAAACACTTTCATTCCTGCGCTACGCTGTGCGAAATGCGTAAAGGTATTTCGTCTATTTTTACGTTGCATGGAATGATATGCATCAGTAATATCAAATAATTCAATCACATAATATATATTTAAATTAAACATCAAACGCATTGAAACCTCATCTTTCAGTACATTACACGGTAAAATCTTTAAATTATTAATTGATACTGTATTAATGATCTTATATAACAGCAGTGCCTGAACTAGTCCTGGATTACATGGACATATGCTAGCATGAAAAGTAGTAGTCTTAAAATTATAAAGCTGGAAAAGTAGAGAACAAATTATTTCACATGTAAACGTACAGGGCAAGCGATTATTTCTAGTAAAATAAAGAATAAGAAAGTTTTTACTTAAATTACCGCAGCTTAAATGAAAATTCGATTATCAAACATTACAGTTTATAGTCTATAACTTACAGTAACACTATACTTATTTCAGTAGAACTTAGCCTATTTCTTAGTTTAAATACACAAAATGGGAATAATTAGACAGACATAAAAATTAGCAGAACAGTGTGGTGAAATACATTTAAAAGATGACAACTGTAAAGTGTGATAAATTAGAAAAACTGGCGTTTTTAGCAGCAATAGTTTAAGTAATACGTTACTTATTCTTTACTTTACTAGACGTAATAGCTTGTCCTCTACTTTTACAGATGTAATAATTTCTCCCGTACATTTCCGGGCTTATAATATTAAGAATATTACTTTTCATGCTCACATTTTTCAGTGTAATTAAAATATTGACATTCATTTTCTGTTATTTTCTACATTCATATTGCTATGCATACGCTGACAAACAACGTTAGTCATAAAAAATTTGGTATAGCTCTGCTAACTGATTTCAATTTTAATACATGTTTATTTATAACTGTTTTTGGCACAGAAGTGTCTATGTGGTAAATATCTTGCTTAATAAACCCATGGTTCGAGAATTAGACTCACAGCGTGGCAATTTGAGCAAGTGTATTCACTTTTAGCCACAATTCGACCAAAGCCTTCTGAGTGGAATTGATTGAGAGAAACTGCGGGAAATCCGTAATATATATGTATGTATATATGCGTGTTACTCTGTGTCTGCATTTGTTCTCCCACCCTCACATGACAACTGATGTTTACTTCTCCGTCATCTTGGAGCTTGTCAAAAGAAATTAGTACAATAAATACTAGGTTTACAAATAATCAGATTTGGGGTCGGCTGGTTCGACTAGAAACGGTACTCCAGCATGAGCGCAGTCAAATGACTAAAACACGTCAAAGAATAAAATAAAATAAGATTGTACCAAAATTTGAACCCTATAAA
The DNA here is from genome assembly GCA_015501135.1 of Hapalochlaena maculosa. Lineage (NCBI taxonomy): Eukaryota > Metazoa > Mollusca > Cephalopoda > Octopoda > Octopodidae > Hapalochlaena > Hapalochlaena maculosa. Next base: position 318,192 of record JACXVO010032787.1, read on the forward strand.
TAGGACATCTATGTAAACCTATGTGACATTAGATATGCTTCGGCCAAAATTTGTTCAGGCCATGTCTTATTTGATAGTAATTTCAGACATGCTCTGTTAAGTGTTGTGGGCCCAGAGATGGCCGTAAAAGAAGACTCGAAGAAAAAGGTGGGTATATACATATGTATTATGCAGAAACGAATACACATTATTATGGTATATACATATATATAATGCAGAAACGAATATGGTATTCTTTGAAGACAGTTGTTTAGTTATTCGAATAAGTATTTTGTATTACCTTAATTCAGTTGCCAGAGTATTCACACAGAGTCTATCAAACTGATTGTATCTGAGAATTGTATAGGTTATATATGTCTATTGAATGCTTAACGACTTCCGCGTCATTTCAGAAGCATGTTATTTAGTTGATTAAAAAAATGAAACCATATTCAGGTTATAAAAGAGTTTCACTCCCAATGATATTTGATGTTTTTAACAGTAAAACGCATTCGTGTTATATGAAAAGCATTTTGCGAGTAGAAAAATACTATTCCTTTCCCAGGTAATGCACAACGTTTACTAGTTATACGACGTATTTATTTAAATTGTTGTAGGGTATAATTTATTTACTAGTTATATGACAAGCCACTTTTACATATAATATTAAATACATACGTACCCTCATTACGCATACGAAAGACACGAACTTTCTAGTTAAAGTGAATTGAACTATTCATATTTCCAATATCTTACATTCCATAATGGTTGTCTTAAGATTACATTATCACGCATCAATCACCACATGTGTTAATATATTATAGTGTAGGTGTCACTTTACAAAGTAATCTGGTGGCAAACGGCAAGTCACAACGAAATTTAGACAATGCATTTCAAATCATATTACATAATTATTCATTATATAGAAATCATTAAAGGAAATGCATGGGCAATATGTCTCTAACTTCCTCATTTCGCAAACGTTTATATACATTTTATAGACCAACTGACCGTTGTTATTGTTATGGTAGTAAATAATAAGATTAAAGGAATATATGATTATAGAAGAGAAAAGAGAAAGAGCGAGAAGACAGAAATATCCTACATTGTTTGAATCACCAAAACATTTTATTCTCATTTATGAAAATTTAACATTCACAATGTAAGAAAAAGCTCTGATGCAGCTATATGCGTTTATATACAGGATTTTATCTTCGAAGGAGGTGTTTCTGGATTCAATTCCAATTTAAAGCATCAAGGGTGATGTAGAAACTAATAAAGACATATATTTTCATTGAGATGATAGAGGAATTTGCTAGTCGAATACATTTAGTTATATTAATCTATTTATCTTATTCTCCTTTTCTCCTACCTTTCCTAACATATATATGTGTATGGTTGTGTATGTGGTTTTGTGCTTTTGCTTGTTTTGCCTGGATGGCGCTTTGTGAGTTTAACAGTTTGCAGGAGATAGCTTTACTCATTACATAGAATGTGCTCAATGCTTTACGAAGAGAATTTTGAAAGAAAGGGTAACAAAAAATAAACACTCAGAAAAAAAACATTTACAGACCAAAACACAAGGAACTACACTATCGTTCTTAAATAAATGTTTGACTGACGATCAGTGAAACTTTAATATATTATTTGTACACGATAAATTGAGATTCTTAATAGTTTTATAATTACTTCCGACAACGAATTTTGTTCTGAAAAGGAGCAGTTCAAACAGATAAAAATATAAGACAGGACAGAATAAATGAAGGAAACGTTCGGTATGAAAGTTATGACTGCTAGAATAAAGCGGGACGCACTTGCATGGCTCAGACAAAAAGAAATCATAGAATCTATTGATGAAGGATATTAAAATGGGAAATTCTATCGTCCCTAGGTGAAAGTATCAATAACACAGGGATGACAACACATAACATAATGTTTTAGAAAATAGATATATCAATGGATGTTAGCCTATGTAGAGACAATGTGACAAGTAACACATCTCAAAAAAGGAGAACGTATAACCAGCAGAAGTATAATCATGGAAATTCGAAAGACATCGTGGTAATTAAATACACATACAGGTGTGCACAACCAATACAAAAGATACATAATCTAGGCGATAAAATGAAATGAAAAAAGAGTTGTAAAAGAAGGTAAGAAGAAGAAAAAGAAATAGAAACCAGAATGCCGATTCTGAAGAGAAGAAAGGGGATAAATAAGTGGCGTAGAAGAAGACAAAACGGATGGAGAGTTAAGGGGGGGGGGTTGGATATGAAGTGAGGTGAAGGGAAAATATGAAAAAATGTATCCGAAGATATAGGTGCAATGATCGTCGAGTATCAAAACGAAGAAAACTTTAATTTATTTCAACTTAACATTATTAGTAGTAAAGCAAAGAGTCAGATACTTATCTCACAGTTTTGCGTTGAAATTATGAGGAAAACTATAATTCACGAGAAAAATATTTTGGAACTCATGCACTTAATTATTATTTATAAAATCATTGTATTTAGCATTAATTATTATATGTAAATCAATATATTCTTAGGTATAACTTCATGCTCACACACACACTCACACATACGAACTCACACATACACTCACACACACGCACTCACACACACGAACTCTCACACACACACTCACACACACACACACTCACACACACACACAAATGTAAAATTATTCACATAAAGACAAACAGACACATAGACCAATAGCGAAAGCACAGATAAGTAAAAAGATAGGCTGATAGATAAATGGAATAATATATATATAAATGCATTTGTGTGTGTTGTTGTTGTTGCTGTGGTTGATTCCTGATTAAAGCGACAATTATAAACAATTGACTGAAATTTGATGAACTAACTTTTATATACAAACATGTATATATATATATATATGTGTGTGTGCGTGTGTGTGTGTGTATGTGTGTGTGTATGTGTGTATGTGTGTGTAAATATATATGTATGTATGTAAATTAGATAAATTAAATATCTTAGATTTGTTTTGGCCATTATCGGCCCGGGCCATGGTTAACTCAATAGCACAACCTGGAAAAGACTTTAGGTTAGTTGTTTCGGGACACCATGGACCACTCAAGCAGAGAGTAGTTGTTGGTTGAGACATATCCAGGTGTAGGTGGCTGATCCGGTATTTTCTGTAGGAACTTGTCCAGGCGCCGTTTGAAAGATTCAGGGTCTTTTTCTACTTTAATTTCTTTGGGGATAACGATAAAAAGTGTAGGGACAATTGCAGTGAAGAAATTGTGTCTCAATGTTCTTATGTTGTAATTCTTTTTATTCTAGCGATGAGTGATTTTATCTGATTTGGGATCTTGCATCTACTGCTGTTTGAGAGTCGTTGGGAGAGGTATATTTGGAGCTTATGTGTGTGACTGTGTCCTCGAACTATTTCCACGTATTTGTGATTGTTGTGGTATTGGAAGAAGTAAGGATGAAGGACCAATCCAATTGGGATAAATC
>JACXVO010032792.1:45940-56199 GCA_015501135.1 Hapalochlaena maculosa
GTTGACTCACACACAGAGGGGGACCACGCACGCGCGGCTTGTTTCCAATCATCATCATTTAGAGTCTGTTGCCCATGCAGGCATGGGTTAGATGTTTTTGATTGGGACTGGCAGGCTGGTGGGCCAGACCGAGTCCCCCGTCTGGTTTGGCATGGTTTCTGCGGCTGGATGCCCTTCCTAACGCCAACCACTCCGAGAGTGTGGGGGTGATTTATACATGCCACCCACATGTGTGCCATTCGCATGACACAGGGAATTTTGGTGATTTTACGTGCCACCTACACGCATGCCAATTGCGTGGGACTAACACAGGCTCACTAACGTGGAACCAACTATGCCCTGGTGGCCAACCAGCCTCCCAGTCAAAAACCCCTAACCCATGCCTGTATGGACAATGGATGCTAAATGATGTTGATTCGAAGCATGGTCTGTCAATTTGTAGAGTCTGTATCACAATGACGATAACACCACCAGTCAGTGGCTGCAGTGAATTGGTAGATGGTTAGAGCATTGGTTATATTTTGTTGCATTTACTGACTCAGTGCTTTGAGTTCAAATGCAACTGAGATAGACATTGCTTCTCATCCTGTCAGACTTTATAACAAAACATTGAGCCAAGATAGTAGATTGGCAGGACTGAATGAATGTCAAACTAAATGCATTACATCAGCAGTTATCAACTTTATTTTACACTAGTAGCTGGTTTCATGCAAGATAATCTCTCATAACAAAACACAAAGGATGTAATATTATTATATATATAATACAAAAGCACTATAGACAACATAGGAAAGTATTTTTTAATTTATTTTTCTGTGTTGCATGATCCATTGGCCCATTCTGGTCTGCAATCCAGTGACTGGGGGCTTGTACATTATAGTAATTGTACTGGCTCTTTGCATTCTGGGTTTAAATTTTGCTATGATCTACTTGAAGTTTAGCACTGTCACCTGGCACCAAAAGTGCCTTTAGTTGAGTCTTTTTTGCTGTAAGTATTTGGATCATATCTCCAGTTTGAAAATACCTTTCAAACCCCTCCCTCGTGTTTTGAATGCTTTCTAAAGGAACACAAGTACTGCCCCCACCTTCTTGACTCAAAGATGGTGGGGAAAGTTTGTATTTTAATAGGTTTCTGAAAGAAGGTAGAATAAGAAATAGTGAAGTTAAAGATCTTATAGAAGTTACTCTGGCAAATAGATAATTGCTAATTATGCCATACGCACAGGTGACTGGTCGCATTTTATGTGAGAGACTATCACATTTAGAAGTTAATGATCTTCAAAAATTATAATTTATGATTAAGCACTTGAAACTAATCATTCTAGTTGGTTTATCTGCAGACAGTTACTTCTTTAGCTTGACATTGATGCGACTTTCACTAAGTAATTTTTGTGTTTAGTTTCTGATGTTGAGTGGGGAAAGCTAGCTGTGTGAAAAAGAAAATTGTGATTGATGGTCTCAGAAAGTAGCTTTCTAATTATTTAAACCTTGAATTTAGAACATTGCTATCTCTCTTTAATAAATACAAAATATAAATTGATAGGAAATAGGTGTTCCTGTTTATATAAAATGTTAATACTGATTTAACTGCTTTGCAATCTATGTTTGAATCTTTAGCAGAGAAGTAAATAAAATTAGACGAGAAGTTGTCTACAATAAATATGTATGTTTGTATCATGGAGAGTTTGATACTCGTTATTCATCTTGTCAGTTTAGCCTTTCAGCATTTAAGCCAACTATATCTAATCCAAATATGCCACTTGCTTTATGCTCAAATTAGCTGGATCCAGCCTCTCACACTTACCATACAATATTATTCTAGAAATTTAAAAAAAAACACATTATTGAAATCTCAGATTATGAGATAAGCCATGAATAATTAAAAACTGAGTAAACAAGCATTACACTTGAGTAATCTGAATGCTAGAGGGTTAAATTTTAGTCAAGCGGTTGTTATCTTTGTTACTGTCTGACTGACAAAAGAATTTTCTAGACTATGTATTTTAGTTTAAACATCAATCACATATAATTAGCAAGTTTAAAAGAACATGTGTTCTTGTACTTATTGCTATAATACCTATTATGAATGGATTGTTTTCCTATACACTAGAAATGTGAATAAACTGAATTATAGTGGTTTTAAAAAGGTAATTTAGAAAAAACTCTTTGATAATTTATACTGGCCCTCTCTGATTTTTCATTCATGCAATTGAAAAAACTGCATTACCTATGGGGTGACTCAATATATAGACAGGTGAGAAGCAACTTTCTTTATTATAGTACAGATGTGACAAATTTGGAGAAACATTACTTTCATTATTAACACATCATCACTCTTGTAATGCAACATTTACTGAAATTAAGATGCAAGTGGGATGTTTAGAAGCAATTGCTGGATGTGTCATGATGGGCCATTCTTCTGAAGATGTCATGGATATCATTCTTGATTGAAAGCTAGTGAGAACTTGCTGATAATAATTTGTAACAGCAATACATAAAAAGTCAGTTTAGGTCTATGCATACTCTGATTTGGTTTTTTGAATGCAGAGCACAATAATAACCAAATCATTTTTGGTTCCAGCTGATAACCCTTAAAATCGTGGTTCAAACGAACCCTCAACCACTATCAGGTGATTATTTTAACCTAAGATACGATTTTTGCCCTGAATTGGCCAATCTGAGCATAGTGTGTACTGCTTGATAACTGGTGTTGGTGTGTTTACATCCCCCATTGCTTAGCAGTTCTGCAAAGAGGCAGATATAAGTACTGGGCTTAAAAAAACACAAGTCTTGGGATTGATTTGTTCAAGTAAAACCCTTCAAGATAGTTTCCCCAGTACGGCCATAGTGAAATTATTGAAATAAGTAAAAGATAAAAGATATATGCAGAACACAATGGATTCCTGTTCAGTCTGTGTCTACAAATACGATTTGCAAGTCCCTGGATTGTCTGAGGTAGACATTTGCTCAAGATGTACCTCAATGGGATAGAATATGAGACCATGTGTTTACAAATCAAACTCTGTAAGCACACAACCATCCTGTATTTTCAGTCTGTAAGACATTTTTACTTAATAGTTTCTTTGTTTACATTTTCTCAGAAGAGAAAGCATTATTGTGGGTCAAATTTATTTATCTGTAGTAATATGCAACACTGTGAATAGGTCATACAATATATATTAGTATGTTGATTAGGTTGGGTTTTTTCCAGTGATGTCATTTAGTAATTCTTTAAAACACTCCTATCTTATCTTTCAATGAATAACTAACCCATATGAAGGGCATCCAACCATGAAAAGCGGGCCTTGCCGCATAAAAAGTTCCAGCTCATTCTGTAAGGTGATTGACATTAAGGAAGGGAATTTAGCCCCCCAAAACCATGCTAAACAGAGGTTGCTGGTGCTGGGTCTGTGTAAAAAGCACCCATTCTACTCTGTAACTAGCTTGGCTTTAGGAAGGGCACCCAAATCATACCAAAAGAGATATTAGGGCCACTAGTACTAGGTTTCTTAATCTGTTAATTAATTTTATTCAGTTTCAGAATTTTTTTTAATAGATACACATCTCCTTGTGTGCTATAAATAAGATGCAACTAAAAAAAGGTTGGTATCCAGAAAGGCATCCAACTGTAGAACGTTCCCTAACAAAAGAAAAACTGAATAAACTTCCATCTAATCCATGCCAGCATGAGCAAGAGTCTGTAAAACAGGTGATGATAATCTGAAGTCAGCATTAACAAATCGAATATATAAAAAAAAAGTATTTAAAACTAATTGACATAACTGGAGAGAAACCTTTATCTCCTCAATTTTTTCATTTATTAAACGTCTTGTGTTTCTATTTCTATAACGATACTGTCTTCTTAGTAAACTACAGTTTATGACAAATTTTGAAAATAAATTGAATACCATTGGTTTGATATCTGGCACACACTCACACTACTTCTTACTGTTGCTCACCTTACAACTAGGATATTATCAACAACCACTTCATAAACATGTTTCTCTATTCAATTTAGTCCATATAACTTTTTATCCTGTGCATGACAAAAATCTATTTTGGTGGTAGCAGCAGCAGCAGCAGCCTGAACTCACCTCTGCATTGTTGGTTTACATATCAACTTTTGATGGTTACCTGTTTGAAAGTGACTCTCAAAAGCTTGCTTATCAAAGCAGCTGTTAATGATGATTGTTTTTAATACAATAATGATAGTGTCATGGTTCTACATACCTTTTACTTCTTCCCCCCTCTTGATTATCTTTTAACATTGGACCATACATTGTTTCTTACTGCTTTCTGTTGATTGTTTTCCTTACAACATATGCTTCTTTGTGATTGTTGCACATCTGTTGATCCAACAAGGGCCAACTAATTATCCTAGAGTGGTGGAACTTTGTGAGCATGCAGATTGCAAGTTAATCCAATCTGTGCATTCAGGGATTGGATTAAGTAGTACTTGGTGACAGAAAATCTGAAAGGCGGCGAGCTGGCAGAATTGTTAGCACATTGGCCGAAATGCCAAACAGGATTTTGTCTGCTGCTATGTTCTGAGTTCAAATTCCGCCAAGGTTGACTTAGCCTTTCATCCTTTCAGGGTCGATCGAATCAACTAGCCCGGCTACCTTGTTTGTCCCCTCTATGTATAGCCCCTTGTGGGTAATAAAGAAATAAGAATCTGTATTTTCCTTTCTGGTTTGTCTGTGTGGCTCAGCTGCAATCATCACTCTGCTGGCTTTTAGAGTCCTTGTGGATTGCTGTACACTATATTCCACTCTCCAACATTTTCTAATCCTACTCTTTATGATTAATGTTGAAAACTCTCAGTGAAGCTTTCAGTGTGTCTTTGTAGCACCTTTCCTGGCTACCTCTGATGAGTTTACCATGCTGGAGTTCACTATAGCACAATTTGTCTAGGAGCCAGTGAGCTGGCAGTCACATTATGTAACCTGCCTAGCATGGCTGTGACTGGCATCAGGATTGTGTGGATGCTGAACAGTTAAGTACCAGTGTGTATCTCTGTACCAGTTTTCCTGTCTTGCCCTTGATGACAAGAATTTTCTGAGTTAGATGTATAGAAGTAGTTTGGCTTCCTTGCACACTGTTGTGGTGAGTGAGAACTGTCCAAGTACTTCTTGACCTCTCATGTTCCACATATTCTTGTGGAATCTGCTGGATATAGTATTGACCTTAGTGAATCTGGCATTCACCTTGTCATCAGTGACTCCGGAGAGTATGCTTCTAAGGTGGTGGACTTGCTCACCGCATTCAGTTGTCTGTTGATTTTGTCTTTCTTGGAGCTGGCAAATATTTTGTCAGCTCTCTCTTCGTATTAACCATTTGACTAAAATTGTTATCGATGGCAAAGATCTTGTGAAGAACATATTTCTTATTAACCTTCCATGCTCTACATTATAACAGATGCCATTAGAAGTTTCTTGTCAAATAGCTTTATTGCAAGTTACATTTATTCGACTCTGTGCATTTATGATCTGCTTGCTGTTACTTTTAACAGAACACATGTGCACTTACACATGCTTCCATACTGATTATACTGGCTGTCACTCCTTAAGTATTCACATGCACATTATATGCTAGACCTGTGCAACTGTTATGCACTGCTGAAACATTCTCCAAGCAGGACATACATGCTGTAGTCTCCTTTGATAGCACTAGACCACAAATACTCATCATCATTTAGTGTCCGTTGTTCATGCAAGCATTGGTTAGACGTTTTTGACTGGAGCTGACAGGCTGGTTGACCACACCGAGCACCTGTCTGGTCTGGTTTGGCTTGGCTTCTACAGCTGGATGCCCTTCCTAACACCAACCACTCTGAGAGTGTGGGGATGATTTTATGTGCCACCCATACGTGTGCCATTTGTGTGACATGGGTTTTAGTGATTTTTACATGCCACCAACACGAATGCCAATTGCATGACAACAGTGTGGGGATGATTTTATGTGCCACCCATACGTGTGCCATTTGTGTGACATGGGTTTTAGTGATTTTTACATGCCACCAACACGAATGCCAATTGCATGACAACAGTGTGGGGGTGATTTTACATATTCCTATATGATACCGAGAGAACCAGCACAAAAGTGTGTCTGCCTACAGCGGTGGAAATGCTACATCAGGCTCGATATGTCCTTTCAAGTAAATATTAAGACACCCTATGCATAAAACCGCTACAAATATTAAACCTTACAACATTGCTGACATCTTACTAAAGCCTCAGGTATGTAACATTGCTAAAACTACACCCCCTACATTAAACTTTGTCTTTAGGGCCAGGAAGTATTCCTGACCTGATCAGTTAAGACAATTACTGGAGTATTTTCTCCCTCACATTCTGAGTGGTGCAGATGCATGTGCATGTATACACACACACACACACACCAAACTGCATCTGAAAGAAAGCCATTCAGCTAATTGGCATAGATACAATCACCAATGTCATAATCACTGACTACCAGGCACACAACTTCTCCTCTGTCTCTTCTATTGCCTCAACAAATAAAACGAGTCATTTTTTTTAAATGATTTTCAAATGCAATTTTTCTGTCTCAGAGTCAATACATTTACCGTTCATTTTGATTTTCTTTCCTAGGTTTCATTGATCAAGCACTTCACTAAATGTTGTGCTCAATCCTCATTTTAAAATTTAATTTCTAGAAGTTTCACTTTGTTCAGCATTTGTTCTCCTGACAATCTTTGATCAGTTTCATTGTCTTTTTAAGGTTGTTTCAAAAAACAGTCAACTAATCCAGAGCAGTAGACTGGTGGAACTATAAGAACTGGCTGATGCTTTGTAGTATTTATTCTATTCTTTACATTCTGAGTTCAAATCTTGTCATAGGTAAACTTAATCTGTCACTGGGCTCAACACCACTTAGCAATTTGGACACCTTTAATGAAGTCCTTTCTTTTCTAATAAAAAATGAATCAGGTTTCTGGTTCCAGGATATCTTCCTTTGTTTCTTCTCATTCACAAAGACCTTGTAAAAGAGGATAGGTACTCCCTTCCTCACTAAATATCTCATTAAACAAAGAGTCTTAATATTTTTTTCTATGCCATGCTTAAATTTTATTGTCTCATGCACTGTCTATATAAAACTATATTTCTAATTTCTTCTTTAATGCTGATTTTTCTATTTTCAGGGAAAATTCTTGAAGATGAGAAAAAAATAGTTGACTATGATATAGAAGAAAGTAAATTTGTTGTTCTTATGGTAACTAAAGTAAGTTTCCCAACTAAATTTCATTTTCTAACTATTTACAACAGTGTTTCTCAGGCATTTTGTCCCACACCTACCTGGGTTTTCCCAATTTCATAAATCAAAAACAAAGCTCAACCATCTCCCACCATGAACAAATGTGTATAGCATATATAATGAAAACTTTAAGTTTTATTCATTTGTTGTTTACAACTCATTTGCTGTAATCTTCTTCCCACCAAAATATTGTTAAGTCTATCTATTAGGTCATGCAGCCTCCTTGGAATTTTTCTCCTGGTAGATATTTTACTTTGCAAAGTTTAATTTAAAGGTCAGGACTGTTAATATTCTCATTGAAAAGAAATTGTAGTTTGCTTTCTATGCTGACACAGGTCGGGTGGTTTGACATGGAGTTGGCTAGCGAGGAGCTGCCCAAACACCAACAACTGTCTGTTGTGGCTTGGTTTCTTTGGCTGGATGGCCTTCCTAATGCCAATCGCTTAACACAGTGTACTAGGTACATCTTATGTGCCACTGGCATAGGTACATTGACACAGCACTGGCACAGGTGCTTTTTATGTGGTACTGGCACCTGAATGGACACAAGCTTGTATGTGTGGAAGACAACGATTTTATTTGCCACATTTCCCATTCCTTTGTCAGACAAAACATCTTGGCCCTTTATGGTTTGAATTTAAATTCTATCATGGTTGATTTTTACCTTTCATTGTTTTGGGATATGGTCAGTAAAATTAAGTACGGGTTAAATATTGGAGTCAGTGGTATCAACTAATCACCTCCCTTATATTTCAAATTTTTTTGTCTTTGCTAAAAACTATTAAGGACATCTAATTAATAGATTTGTTAAACCATTGGATAAACTACTTTGCAGAAATTTCTTTTAGCTCATTGCTTTTAAGTTCAATTCTGTTGAAGTCAACTTTTCTTTTAACCTTTTAGCATTTAGCCCTTTTGATACCAACACACCTGGGGACTGCCTTAGGTTCTATGACATAAAACTTGATTTAAAGTGATCTGAATTATAATCTTCCATCAAAATTTTATGCAAATTCCTTCCAAACCCAGCTTAATAATTAAAGAGATATTTTACTAAATATTTGTTTTAAGAAATAACTGAAACTAAGGTGGCATATGTTAACAGAAATTTGGAAACAAAAGGGTTAAACCAGCTATATTAGGCCCAAATATTCTACCTGTTTTATAGTCAAACCAGCCAGACCTTACTTTCATGCCTACCCAACTATGTCCTAAAAATAAACAGTCATATTATTAGACTTGATACTGTGAGATAATGTGATTAATTCAAAGCAACGTAAGTAAATAGACATTGTTTGACAGAGTATAATCTGAATGCTAAAAGGTTAATCCTTTCAGGGATGATAAAATGGCATCTGGCTGGTTATATGTAGGAGGCATTCATGCCGGTGATGTATGAGAGGCATCCAGTACGCTATATTGAGTACTTGGTGTTAGGAAGGGCATCTGGCCATAGAAACCAAACCAAAACAGATGAACCTGGTGCAACTTTCTGGCTTGCTAGTTTCAGTCAAACTGTCTAACCCATGTCAGCATGGAAAAACATGTTGAATGATGTACCAGTTAAATACTGGCTTTGACAAATTGCTTACCCCAAATTGCTTGCTTTGAACCTAAAGCGATATTGTTGATCATTCAATGTGTTCTAAGTGATTTTCAAATATAACCTAAGAAGTTGTTCCTTTTGGATCTTATTCAAAACAGAGACCTTTTTTCTAAACATTTTGGAATGTGTGCCTTGTGGTCTTTTCCTTTCTTTAAAAAATTATCTCAATTTTTATTTCACTGTCTAGCTTCAATGATATATGGGAACTGCCTGCAAAAGAAATTACATTGTAAGCAGCAAAACAAAAGAAAAGAGAAAATGCATAATGAACACACAAGAAATAAAAAAAAATATCCTTTTCTACTCAAGACACAAGACCTAAAATGTTTGGGGAGGGGGGCAATAAATTAGTGACTCCAGTACGGAACTGGTACTTAATTTATTGACCGTGAAAGGATGAAAAGCAAAGTCGACCTTGGCAGAATTTGAACTCAGCATGTAAAGACAGATGAAATACCACTAAGCATTTCGCCTGGCATGCTAATATTTCTACTATCTCTGCTATTGCTAAGAAGCTTGCTTCCAAACTACATGGTTTTAGGTTCAGTCTCACTGTGTAGCACCTTGGGCAAGTGTATTCTAACTATAGCTTCTGGTCAACCAAAGCCTTGTGAGTGGCTTTTTTGGTAGAGGAAAATTGAAAGGAGCCTATCATATTTGTATATATGATAAAAATACCATGGTTTTCTTTTCTACCTTAGGTACAAGGTCTGAAATTTGGATGTGGGGGTCCAGTTTTATCACCCCCACCCCCCATCCAGCGTATAACTGTTACTTCTCGGAATTTTAATTCAGAACGTAACAACAGGTGAAATACTGCTAAGCATTTCGTCCAGCATGCTATAAGAATTCAGCCAGCTTGCCACCTTCAAAATACTATGAATTTGATGAAGATAAGATTAGTTTTTTTAAGATTATTCAATTTTTCACAACTACTCAATCGACCGATTGAATAACCTGGTCAATAAATGAGTCTATAATGACTATTGGAAACAATTGTAAGTTGAATAAAAGAATATGAGTCTTGGTTTGTCACTTTTGTGACCCTATATTGACAGGTTGTCTGTGCCACTGTAATTTTCAGCATTGTGTGTTCAGATGGAGTCATCATGGACATATAAGTTATAGTATTATGAGATCAGGAAATAAACAGAAGTTGTGTCCTGCGAAAGGTGCTGAGAGGGAAGGCCTTAAAACTCAGCATCCAGGCTAGAAAATAGTCACTATACATTTGGTAGTAAAAGTTGTTTAAACTGGCTATATCTGACTATATTATTCTACATGTTTTAACGTTCAAACTGGCCAGATTTGGCTTCTCACATCTGCCTTGTAATGTCATTTTTAAAACGGACTACTACATCTTTGATATCTCAAAGTT